>CAUYLG010061742.1:0-46681 GCA_963573385.1 Cacajao melanocephalus | reverse complement strand
GCCCCAGCTACATACTACAGTTACATACTTAATGGTGGGAAAATAACTAAAATGAAGAAGTTAAGATGGAGTCTGTCCGGCTCAAGAAGCTAACGTGAAGCCTGAACAGCTCTCAGTCTGAGAAAGAGTCAGTTTTAGCTGACAAAAAGCAGGTTACCACAGAATGGGGTTGGACTGTAAACTTTTTTTTTTTTTTTTTGGCACCAAGGCCTCGATCTATCATGCAGCCCGGAGTACAGTGGCATGAACATGGCTTACAGCAGCCTCAACCTCCCTGGGTCAAACGATCCTCTTGCTTCAAACGATCTTCTTGTGTAGCTGGGACCACAGACAAGTGCCACCATGCCTGACTAATTTCCTTTTTTCAGAGGTGGGGGTCTCACCATGTTGCCCAGGCTGGTCTCAAACTCCTTCCTGGGCTCAAGCGATCTTCTAGCCTCAGCCTCCCAAAGTGTTGGGGTGACAGGCATGAGCCACCATAACTGTAAACTTTCAAATGGCTGTACTTTCTAACAACTGAAGGGCTGACCACCCCTTCTGAAGGTAGAGACTTTGCCAGTCTTCCATGGGGTCTTGCCAGGGTCTTTTGAGTTAAGGGTCCTCAAGTCACTGGCCCATTGCCTCTGAGCCAGAGGCAGTCTTTCAAAGAGAGCCTTTCAAAAGACTCAGCAGATGGGGGAGGAACTTGGGGAACACCCCAGCGAGGAATGTTCTCGGATTTGGAGACTCTTCCAATCTAAAAAAGAAAGTAAGCGTTCCGACCTGTGCGCTGCGGCTCCAGACACTGTGGGTCTTTGGCCATGCACGCATACCTCCCTGCAGTCCCAATTCCCCACATGTGACATGAGCTCTGGGCTTGGGCCTCAGGAGCCTCAGAGGTGTTTGGGGCCAGATGCGCTCCTGTGCTGTTGTAGGGAGGGCAGTGTGGGGTGATCATGCAGCAGCCATGGTAATATGGGTTGGCAAGGATCTGGTGGATGGTCCCTGGATTGTGTTTGCGTGTCGGGGGACACCTGTCTGCAGAGGGGATTTGGAGCTGGGATCCTTTGGGCCTTAACTGTCCTTCCGAGTGGTTGTAGGGACAACCGTGAGACTCACTGTGTCTGCTTCTCTCTCTCTTCTCAGGGTAAAGTCGAGTATCTGGTGAAGTGGAAAGGATGGCCCCCAAAGTAAGCTCTTCTGTGTGTGTGTCTGTCTCTCTGTCTACCCCATGCATTCTTCCACCTGCCTTTTTCCCCCTCCCCTGCCTAGCTATTAGCTCCAGCTGCTCTTGTAACTGGACAGCTGACCTTGACTTAATCATCATCTTCTCTGGGCCTTAATTTTCCCCTCGGACCAGAGGAGGGTCAAGGTGGGTCTCCAGCTTCTCTTCTCACCCTGCCTCGCACAGTGTTGAGCGCCTCTGCTGGTTGGAGGTCTCCTCTCCCTCCTGCCCTCCCTCTGGCTTTTCTTGGCAACTGGGAGGTGAAGGCCCAGCATCTGGGCTACTGGAGAGGGCTGCTGGACAGGAGGAGGGGCCCCCAGCCACTTTAAGTACAGTGCTGCCTGAGTCCTCAGTGCTCTGTGGCCAAGGGCAGAGCTTGAATCCCCCTCGCCCCTGGACAGCACTTTCCAGTCTATGGAGCAGGCTCCCATACAGCTTTGTAAGGCAGATTGATCAGGTTCTCTCAAGGTGAGGAAACAGGCTCAGAGAGGGTAAGCAGCTTGCCTTAGGTCACACAGCAAGTAGAGGCAGAGTTGGGACTTGAACTAGGCCTCCTTTTCAGGTGCCTCCTCTCTGCCTTCCCAGTCTCAGAGCTGAGGAGCAGGGAGCTGCATCGAAGACCTCCCAGCTGCTCCACTTCCCCTGCTGAGGCCCTACCAGGAACCCACCAATGCTGTCCAGCAGGGAGTTGTTGGGAGGGGAGGAAATGAGCTAGTCGTGGGGCCTCCCCATTGGTCTGTGGGTGCGCCACCCCCTGCCCCACCTCCTGGAGGCTGACTCCTGGAAACCCCCTCTGCCCAGGGCCTCTGCTGCCAGGGACGGGGACTCTCTGCTGTGCTGGTGGGCGCTGACCTGGTGTGGGGTTTGTGGCCATTCTGGGGTGATGGTGGGGAGAGACAGCAGAGAGGAAGACAGCCCACAGTGCCTCAGCTTCCCTCTCTGCAAAATGGGTTAAGAAACCCAGGCCCTGCACTCATCTCACAGGCTTGGTGGCTCTGTGGGATGAAAGGCCTGGGCACATGTTCTGGGTGACCTACAGGTATCCTGATGACTGGGGTTGGCAGGCAGAGAATACACTCCACCCCTCACGCCAACTCCCACTCCTGTTCTCCCTTCCCAAATATTCTGAGGGCTGAAGGAGGATCCCCTGCCCCCAGGGCTGCTTAAAGGTGGGCTTGCGGCCTGGGTGAAGGGGGCAGCAAAGGGAGCAATGATGCCCAGAGTGGGCAGCAGGAGCACCGCTTCCCTGGGCACACACAGCCCTGCCTCTCTCGCTCTGCACCGGGAAGGTGAGGCATCACAGCCGTGGTCACCAGTTGTTAGCCTTCAGGACACTGTTGGCTATTTTTCCTCCTCTGGAGACTCCACTCTTTGGAAGATTTTCTTCTGTAAGCAGAGGCCCTTATGAATGAAAAGTTCCTTCCCCCACTTTGATTGATCCTGGATGAGAATCCATCTGCCCACTGCGTCTCGTCAGGAGGGAAGGAACCAGGCTCCCAGAGCAGAGGCCCTTGATGCTTCTGTTGCACGGTACCCCTGGCCCGGGGACCCATTTGTTTCTTAACATGCTGAGGCCACCAGATGGGCCCTCTTAACTGCCTTGTCACCCCCCTCCACTTTGATCCTGGGTTTTAGGCCTGGCTGCCCACCCGACAGCCATGAGCCCTGGGGCAAGGGCCCGCAATGGCTGGGTCTCCGCTTGCTCATCTTCAAATTGGAAGAGTGAAGCCTCCTCTGCAGGCTTCTGTGAGGGTGAGATGGTGGATGCAAGTTAGCAAATGCGTGCTCAGCCCAGTACAAGCGCTTTAGTGAACATTTGGTTTTAAGACTAAGGTAGATAGATAACATAGTTCTTTGTTTTTCCCAGTCAGGAAAGGGACCTAGGGGATTCCATTCTTCTTAGGAGCTCAAAATATCCTTAGAAATCATTTAGGCCAGTCCTCTCATTTTTCAGATGGGGAAACTGAGGCCCAGAGAGGGGTGGTCCTTACAAGAATATAACTGCCAACCCCATGCTCTATGGTGCCCACTTCATGCCTTGCACAGCGCCACCACAGTCTGGGTGTGAGGCAAGTAGAACTGCTAACCATCCCCACCTCACTTGGGGGAAACAGAAGTTCATACTGGGGAGAAGCAGGGGAGCCAGCTCTGTCTTCCCCTCCTCAGGGGGCCTTGCTTGGAGAAAAAGCTGAGAAAGAGGGTGGGGAGGTGGGGAGTTAGGCAAGCTGTGTCCTCCAGGCCTGGGAACCTTGGCTGGGCAGTGCCGGCCTGGGTGGAGGGAAGTCATTCTCCTGCTCAGCAGCTGCCCTCTGGGTGGGGAGACTTATATTCCTCTCAGTAACAGTAACAGGAACCATGATTTAAGTGGACACTCTGGGACAGGCATGGTGGCTAACGCCTGTAATCCCAGCACTTTGGGAGGCTGAAGCAGGTGGATCACTTGAGGTCAGGAGTTCAAGACCAGCCTGGCCAACATGGCAAAAACCCCATCTCTACCAAAAGTATAAAAAATTAGCCAGGCATGGTGGCAAGTGCCTGTAATCGCAGCTACTCTGGAGGCTGAGGCAGGAGAGTCACTTGAACCTGGGAGGCGGAGGTTGCAGTGGGCCAAGATTGCGCCACTGCACTCCAGCCTGGATGACACAGCAAGACTCCATACCCCCCCCCAACCCCCCAAAAAAAGTGGACACTCTGTGCCAGGCCCAGGCTAAGCCACTACATGCCTTGCCTGTTTTGTCTCCCCAGCAAACAAGTGTGGCAGAGGGGCTCTCTTGCTTCTGGAAAGCACAGCATATGGCACAGGGAGGAGCTGGGGCATGAGGCAGGGAATGTTACATGGTCAGGTACAGGTACCAGCTGTGCCTGAGGCCTCCAGATACCATTTCAGCCTGTCTAGGGCCCTGCTGTTCCCCCTTCCAGAATGTCTTCTTCTCTTCCCCACTTGTGAACGGTTCTCCCTCTTTTTGGAAGAACTGGCTCTGTGGAGTTTTAGGAATGGTATCAGTGGTCACAGCCATGGCCGGGCTGTCAGAGAATAAGCCCCTATTGTAAATCAGGCGTTGGCTCATTGAACCACTCATAGCAACCCATTTTACAGATGGAGAGACAGAGCCTACAACAGAGAAGAGGGCTTGCCCAGGGTCATGGAGCTGGGATGACGTGAACTAAGGGCTGCCTGGCCCCAGGGCTTGGGGGCCTACCCCTCTAATGCACAACCAGCTCCACTAGAGGTGACCAGGACTCTTTGTCTACTGGCCTTTCGGCCAGTTCAGTGAGAAGTGCTGAGGCTTTCCGCCTCTGAACTCTAGTTGTGATTTACAGCTGAGTGACCCAGGGCAAAGCCCTCAGCCTCTCTGTCCCTCAATTTCCCCACCTATAAAAGAGGCCCTAACCTCATGGGGCCCTGCTGAAGACTGCCTGACACAAGGTAAGATTTATTAATACCCTGCCAGGGCAGAATGGGAGCTAGGGCTGTCTCCACTGAGGCTGGTGAGCCTGGAGTTAGGAGCCGCAGACTTTTCCGCCGCCTGGGCTTTTCATTGATTTCACTCAGGCTTATTTGCCTTCACTGTGTACCACGCTGATGGAAATGTTTTACGTGGCTTAACACATCTAATCTTCACCACATCCCTAAATGGCTGGGATTACTTGTGGGCCCACTTTAGAATGAGGCCCCAGAACAGTGGAGTTACTTGAACGACGCCGCACCCCGCAGGCTGGACCGGAGCCCATGATGTTTCTCATAAGGGATAGGTTTCAGTTGGAGTGGGGACTGGAGCTTGGGGGTTGGCCTGGCTCTGTAGGGTTTCGGGGTGGTTCCACGTGCCCCAAGGCCGCCTGTGTCACAGCTCAGCAGCGCCCCCTAAGCCCCGCTCCCCCTGCCCCCCGGGAAAGGCCCGCTGGGGGCGTGGGTCCTGCACCCGCTGCGCCCCTTCCCACTCCATGCCCTGTAGCGTGGCAAGCCCTGCGCGGCTGGGCTCCGGCGAGACCGCCGGGGCTTGTTTACCAGGCGTGGGGCGGGGTGGGGCGGTCACGTGGCCGTGTTTATCTCAGAGCCGGCGCGCGCGCCGTCCCTGTCCCCGCCCCCGCCTCCCTGGTTTGCCGGTAATCCTGGCGCGCGCCCCGCCCCGTGCGTGCGCGCGGCCGCCGGCTGCGGGGGCGGGGCCTGGGCGCTGCGCCCCCTCCCACAGGGCGCTCGGTTCCCGCCCCGCCGGCGCCGCTAGCCCAATGCAGTCTCCGCGGTCCCCCAGTGCCCACGCCGCGGTCTGCTCACCCCAGGCAACGCGCGTGTCCCCAGAGCCCTGGCTCCTTTCCACCCTCTCTCTCCTGGTGTGGGAAGGGTGTCCTGGGACGTAAAGGGCCCGCTCTCTTCCAGGCACCCAAAGGTCTCCGGTGATCGGGAGGTCTAATCCCTTCGGTCCGCCGCGCCCACGCTGGTGGCGCGCTCCTGGGCTGCTGGCACCTGGCTCTTCGGAAGCGCGTTCCCCGCGGCGCCTCCGGGCTCCTGCACTGCGGAGGGCGCGGCGCGGCGTCCCCTTTACCGGCTGGGTCCAAGCGGTTAAGACGCTGGTGCCGCCCCCGCCCCCCACTTGGGGCTGCACCCAGCTGCCAAGTGCGATGGACCGTGTTACCTCAGACCCCGCTGCCTGGGCTGGCTACCACCCCTTCCTCCAGCCGAGCCTTCCGGGGCACCCGGAGGCGGCACAGCCGGGGGTCCCAGACGCAGTGGCCTGGGAGGAGCCTGAAGGCAGAGGGTGGCCACTGACTGGCTCAATGACCCTGGGCTGGCTGCCCAACCTCCGTGTCTCAGTTTCTCCATCTGTAAAATGGGGGTAAGAACTAAGCACCTACCTCACTAGCACCTTTTGAGGATGGGCGCGGTCCCCGCTGCACCTGCTGTTACTGTGTGGTCGTTATTCTTGAGATGAGAAAACAAGGTCAGAGAAGGGTAGGGACCTGCCAGGATCCACACCGCGGGGACCTCAGCAAGCCATGGGCAGGGCGGTGCGGAGGAGCATGCTGTAGAGAGGCTGAAACCCACTATCAGGAGGAGCACAGAATTCCCCTTCCTACCAGTGGGAGCTGAGGAGATTCAGCCTTTTCCGGGGGGGAGGAAGGGTTAGAGTGGCTGCCCGCCTCTGGTGGCTTCTGCTGTAGTTTCACTTTCAGCATTTCTGCAGGGGCTTCCCAGCCCTTCCCAGAGCCCCAGGAGGGCCTGAGCAGGCCACTTTTCGGGGCTCTGCCAGCCAGGGTGTCTCTTGGTCCAACAGTGATTATGGCCAGGGCCTGGCATAGCTGTAAGGAGAGCGGAGGAGGGGCAGGCTCATCCTGCTGGCAGTGGGACAGCGTGGGAGGGATGTCAGGGAAGGCTACAAAGACTTGGCTCTTAAGGGTCCACTAGGAGTTGACTAGACTGATGGGGGCACCCACAGGGAGGGAGGGCCGGCTGGCATGGGAAGGGGCGGTCCCGGCTCAGGGCTTCACTGCGAGCCCACAGAGGCCTGACACTTAAGTGGGTATGCCAGAGTGTTAGAGGAAGCAAGGAGGCGAGCATCCTGTCCTTATGCAGCTTTTTGGGACTGAACTAGTGTTAGGTAGTTCCCAGGATGGTGTGAGGTAGAGGCCTCAGCTCTAGGGCCTGGGAGGCATCAGGGCTGGCTCCCAGAAGAGCCGGAAGGAACCTGGCTCTCCCAGGCTCCTTCTGCCTTTTAACTCCTCGCTGATACCCATTGCCTTCCATCTTACCTAGCAGAGACTCTGGCTGGGACCACAGAGCATCGCTTTGCTTTTGTCTGCGTATATTTTATACACAGTCATGCGTCGCTTAATGACAGGGATATATGTTTTGAGAAATGTATTGTTAGGTGATTTCATTGCGTCAATGTCGTAGAGTGACCTTACCCACGCCTAAATGGCACAACCCGCTCCACACCTGGGCTGTGTGGTAGAGCCTGCTGTGCCTAGGCTACAAGCCTGCACAGCATGTGACTACTGAATGCATCCAAACCTAGAAAAGGTACAGGAAGAACGCAGCGTAAAAGGCAAAACTTGAGACACCTAGAGCACTTCCCAGGAATAGAGTTTGCGGGGCTGGAAGTTGCTGTCACCCAGACATGTGCCACTCACTGTCAGTGAGTGAAATATGAAGACCTAGGCTGTTATAAACATTGTACATTTATGCTACACTTATACAGAAATGTTTTACTTTTTTTCTTTTCTTTTCTTTTCTTTTTTTTTTTTTTTTTTTGAGAGACAGAGTCTCACTCTGTCACCAGGCACCAGACCGAAGTGCAGTGGCTCGATCTCTGCTCACTGCAACCTCTGCCTCCCGGGTTCAAGCAATTCTCCTGCCTCAGCCTCCTGAGTAGCTGAGACTACAGGTGTATGCCACCACGCCCAGCTAATGTTTGTATTTTTGGTAGAGACGGGGTTTCACCATGTTGGCCAGGATGGTCTCGATTTTTTGACCTCGTGATTCCCCTGCCTCGGCCTCCCAAAGTGCTGGGATTACAGGAATGAGCCACCGCGCCTGGCCCAGAAATGTTTTTCTTTAATAATAAATTAATCTAGGCCGGGCACAGTGGCTCATGCCTGTAATCCCAGCACTTGGGGAGGCCCAGGTGGGTGGATCACCTGAGGTCGGGAGTTCAGGCCCAGCCTGGCCAACATGGTGAAACCCCGTCTCTACTAAAAATGCAAAAATTAGCTAGGCGTGGTGGTGCGTGCCTGTAATCCCAGGTACTCAGGGGGGCCGAGGCAAGAGAATCTCTTGAACCTGGGAGGCAGAGGTTGCAGTGAGCCAAGATTGTGCCACTGCACTCCAGCCTAGGTGACAAGAGCAAGACCTCGTCTCAAAAAAATAAAAACTAAATTAATCTGAGCTTATGGTAACTTTTTTACTTTATAAACTTAACTTTTTATCTATTTTTGTAGTAACACTTAGCTTAAAACACAAACTTGTACAGTTGTATAAAATATTTGCTTTATATTCTATAAGCTTTCTTCTATTAAAAAAGTTTTAATTTCTTTTTTAAAGCTTTTTTAAAATTAAAAAAATAATAATTTTTGGTTTTTTGAGACGGAGTCTCATTCTGCTGCCCAGGTTGAGTGCAGTGGCGTGATCTCAGCTCACTGCAGCCTCCACCTCTTGGGTTTAAGCAGTTCTCCTGTCTCAGCCTCCTGAGTAGCTGGGATTACAGGCGCCACCACCACGCCCAGCTAATTTTTGTATTTTTAGTAGAGACAGGGTTTTGCCATGTTAGCCAGGCTGGTCTCGAACTCCTGATCTCAGGTGATCTGCCCACTTTGGCCTCCCAAAGTGCTGGGATTACAGGCATGAGCCACCATGCCTAGCCCCGACTCTGACCTTCCATTCCTCTTCCCAGGTACAGCACATGGGAGCCAGAAGAGCACATCTTGGACCCCCGCCTTGTCATGGCCTACGAGGAGAAGTACGGTGTCCTCGGCGCTGCCGGGTGGGACTTAGGGCCGGCTTGAAGGCTTCCTAGGGGCCTGCTGCTGGCTTGGCAGGGGTTCTTGGGGCAGGGTGGGGGTGTCCGATGGGTAGGCCAGCCTGGTCTGCAGCTGGGTAAAAGTGGTGAGCACTGAGTCCCAGGGCAGTCGAGGACCCTGGGTCCCTTTCCGATCGTGGGGTGCTTTCGGTCACTTCCTTTGCCCACCCAGGCCTCAGTCTCTCTGCTGTAAAATGGGCCACCCTGAAGAACACCCTGATTTTCCCAGGGTGAAACCTCAGAGAGGCCCGTAAGAGATTTCTGTTCCAGTGAAGAATGTTAAAACACTTCACAAAGATCCCCAGTGTGCAAGGGGCAGCACTGCCGGTGGTGCTGGAGTGACGGGTCAGAGACGGTGTCTCTAGAGGACCTCTTAGGGCCAGAAGGAGCATCTGATCAAGCTCAAGGAAGGCTGGGCAGGAGCATGGCCTTTGGGGCTGGCATTTCTAAGTTCTGGCCTATCTCCGTGCCGCCTCCTGTCCAAGTGGCCTGGGCAAAGTCAGTCTCCCACCTCTGCCAGAGCACCTCGGGGATTCCAAGCATGCCCTGACTATTCCATGTGGCCTGTTTGGCCACCCTCCCTGCCAGCAGGCAACCCAGGTCCCCTGCCTCTCCCAGCCCTCGCCTTCTGCGATTGTGGGACCATTTCACAAAATCGTTTGTGTTTGGCCCCTATGGCAACCTCCTGAGTCAGGGATGAGGGTCTTGTTTGACAGAAAAGGAAACAGGCCCAAGGAGTCCAGGAGCCTCACAGCAAGGACCTGGCCAGGGCTCCCACCTCCAGGTGGAGGCTTTTCCACTGCCCTTTGTTGCTGGGTTCTCATGGCTCCTCCCCCAGGAGGTTTCCTGCCATGGATTAAAAGGACAAATTTCATTGTTCTTTCCTTTAAAAATCAGGGTGTCTGGCCAGGTGCGGTGGCTCACGCCTGTAATCCCAGCACATTGGGAGGCCGAGGTGGGTGGATCACCTGAGGTCAGGAGATTGAAACCATCCTGGCCAACATGGTGAAACCCTGTCTCTACTAAAAATACAAAAATTGGCTGGGCATGGGGGTGGATGCCTGCAATCCCAGCTACTCGGAAGGCTGAGGAAGGAGAATTGCTTGAACCTAGGAGGCGGAGGTTGCAGTGAGCAGAGATCCTGCCATTGCACTCCAGCCTGGGCAACAGAGAGAGACTCCATCGCAAAAAAAAAAAAAAAAAAAAAAAATCAGGGTGTACCCGTCCCCGTGTTTCTGCCTCCCAGGTGTGTGGAGGGGCCTTGGTCCAACAGGGTGCGATACTTGGGAATCCGCGGAGCGTGGGGAGGTATCAAAGGCCCGGATTCCAATCCTCCTCCTTGGTCCTTTCTCTCAGCCCCCCGGGTATCCTGCAGGGGATGGTTGCTCTGTGGATATTCAGACATTTGCAATACACGCCGCAGGTTCACTGGTATGTGCTGAGCTCAGAGTCAGAGCCTGGCCCAAGGTCACACAACCAGGAAGGGGAGAAGGGGTGAGCTCCTGGCTTCCACATTCTTTCTGCTGTCCACGTGGCCTCTGTACCAGGGACTGCAGAGAGAGTGGGTGGAGAGAACCGAAGCAGGAGGCAGGATGAAATGACTTTGACTCTCCCCACTACTTTTGGCAGTTTGGAGTCTCTGGTTGTGTTGTCTTGCATGTCATGTGTAGCTTTGTGGCATCATCAAGTCATGCTTTCTTTTTTTTGAGACGGAGTCTCACTCTGTCGCCTAGGCTGGAGTGCAGTGGTGCGATCTTGGCTCATGTAACCTCTGCCTCCCAGGCTCAAGCAATTCTCAGCTGGGCACAGTGGCTCATGTCTGTAATTCCAGCACTTTGGGAGGCTGAGGCAGGCAGATCACCTGAGGTCAGGAGTTCGAGATCAGCCTGGCCAACATGGTGAAACCCTGTCTCTACTAAAAATACAAAAATTAGCTGGGTGTGGTGGTGGGCGCCTGTAATCCCAGGTACTCTGGAGGCTGAGGCAGGAGAATTGCTTGAACCTGGGAGGTGGAGGTTGCAGCAGTGAACTGAGATCGTACCACTGCACTCCAGCCTGGGTGACAGAGCGAGACTCCATTTAAAAAAAAAAAAAACAATTCTCCTGCCTCAGCCTCCTGAATATTTGGGACCACAGGTGTGTACCACCTTGCCTGGCTAATTTTTATATTTTTGGTAGATGGGGTTTCACCATGTTTCCCAGGCTGGTCTCAAACCCCTGAGCTCAAGTTATCTGCTCACTTCAGCCTCCCAAAGTGCTAGGATTACAGGCATGAGCCACCTCACCCGGCCTCAGCTGTGCTTTGTGTGTTTGGTACATGGGAAGGCATCTGCTGGGCATTCAGAACAGACTGATTTTCCTCCTGTCCCCCAACAAGATGGTGCAGACAGGGTAGGAGCCTCTCTGCTCTCCCAGGTTCACAGAGATCCCAAATTTGGGGCAGCCTGTGCAGAACGTCACTCACACAGGGACTCGCCATTCCCATCAGCTCCCCTGGGACATTCAAGGCAAATTGGATTGACAGGCTTCTGTATCACTCCCCTAGGAGGAAAAACTGAGCCACGTTTTTAGGGAGTCCCCAGGAGCATGTCCAGCAGAGCCCTCACATGGCCCTGGAGGCCCGGAAGGACCCACGTGTCTTTCGAGATGCTTCGAGTCCCCACCTCAGCAATTGCCCTCCCCATTTGTCAGCTGGGAAGACCGAGGCCCTGGGAGCTGAACATGTGACCCCCATTGTTAAGGCTCCAGCCGGGCAATGGGGAGGACGGGTGGGCAGGCCAGTGGGGATTGTCCACTCCCTGGCAAACAGCAGAGGACGGGTGAAGCGGACACCTTCCCTTCCCTTAGATGTCACCAGTGTTTCCTTTTCTTCTGCCGCCTGCTTCACACCCCAGGGAGGAGAGAGACCGAGCGTCGGGGTATAGGAAGAGAGGTCCGAAACCCAAGCGGCTTCTGCTGCAGGTAACTGGCCTGCCTTTGTGCCTCCTTTCTCCCCCTGTCCAGCCCCTAGTCCCCTTTGGCCCCTTGGTGCATTTACACTGGCTGGTTGATCTGTGTCCCCTCCCCTGCACCACCCAGGGTACTGTGGGGTGGGCCACTTGGGTAAGTTTTGATGGGAGGAGTTGGGGAAAGCCTGTGTCGGGGGCTGGTGCCCGGGCAAGACAGCCTGAGTGGGAGGCGCCATGGTGGGAGGGATGGTGGGCCTACGGCCAGTGGAATCCTAGGATTTTGAAAGCTTAGAATGTTGCTGTAAGGAAGGCTTGAAAGCTTTGAGCCTTTTGATGCTCAGAATCCTTAAACACAAAATTATAATCTTTGAGAACCTCAGAAACGTAAACGTTAGAATTGAGGAAACAAGAGAAACTAGAATTTCAGAATCTGAGAAACAGAATCTTAGATTTATAGAACTATAGCCTTGGAATCTCAGACTCGTAGAAGTGTGTCATTTTTGAGTGGGAAAAAACTTACAGAGCCTCCTCTTCCAACCTTCGGTCAGGTGGGGGCCCGAGTCTCTGCAGCATCTGGCGTGCCTATGTCGTAGGTCTTCGGGGCCTTTGCTAACAGTGCTTTGCAGTGACAGGCCAGTGGAGTGTGGAACAGCGCAGTTGCAGGTTGAGTCTCCCTGATCCAAAATCTGAAATTCGGCCAGGTGTGGTGGCTCACGCTTGTAATCCCAACACTTTGGGAAGCCGAGGCAGGCAGATCACCTGAGGTCAGGAGTTCAAAACCAGCCTGGCCAATGGGGTGAAACCCCGTCTCTACTGAAAATACAAAAATTACCCAGGTGTGGTGACGGGCACCTGTTATCTCAGCTATTCGGGAGGCTGAGACAGGAGAGTCACTTGAACTCGGGAGGCAGAGGTTGTAGTGAGCCAAGATCACGCCATTGTACTCCAGCCTGGGTGATAAGACTGAAACTGTGTCCCCCCCCCAAAAAAAACAAAGTCTGAAATGCTCCACAATCCAAAATATTTTGAGGACTAACATGGTATTCAAAGGAAGTGCTCATTGGAGCATTCCAAATTTCAGATTTTCGGATTGGGGGTGTTCAGCTAGTAAATATAATGCAAACATTCCAAACTCCTAAAAAAATTTGAAGTCTGAAACACTTCTGGTCCCAAGCATTTTGGGTAAGGAATACTCTGCCTGTGTGTGGTTGTAGGCAAGTCTTTTCACCTGTAAGATGGGGGTGAAGAGAATACCTGCTCTCCTTCATGTAATAAGGCCCCCCAGGCAGGGCACTGGAAGCCAGAAAGTCAGGATTCATGGTCCACTTGCGTGTGGTCCACATCACGTGTCCTGGCCACTCCTGCTTATAGCCCACGGAGGCTTTCACCAGAGTGGGTGGGCCTCCCTTCATGCAGTGGGTGTGTTCCACTGTGTCTGGCACGAATTGAGCCTAGGAAGGAAAGTAATGTCTCCCGGACACCTGCGTGCCAGGCTCTGTGCTGGTGTGCTTCGCCAGTGAACACACTCCACATACTAAGCCCACAGGGCAGGTGTGTGTGTTCTCTCTCCCCTCTAACGTGGCAACTTAAAGCAATAACCATTTGTGATTTCCCACGGTCTCTGGGGGTCAGGAATTAGGGAGTGCCCTAGCTGGTTCTGTAGTGGTTCAAGTTTGGGCTGCAGTCAAGGTGCTGGCTGGGCTGTAGTCATCTGTAGGCTTGACCAGGGCTGCGGGATCTGCTTCCGAGGGGGCTGCTCATGGGCTGGCAGGTTAGGGCTGGGCGTTGGCAGGAGCTGTTCCTCACGGCGTGGACCTCTCCAGAGGGCTGCTTGAGTGTCCTTACAGTGCAGCCACCAGCTTCCCAAAGTGGGTGACCCGAGAGAGAGCAGGGAAGAAGACACAGTGTCTTTTATGTCCTAACCTGGGAAGTCACACACCGCAGCATTCGGTGTGGGAAGAGAATGCCCATAGGTGGGAATTCCAGGAGGCGGGGATAGGTGGGGCCCTCCTTGGAGGCTGGCTCCTACAGTTTCTTCACTGTTTCACTGAGAAAGAAACCGAGGCCCAGGGAGGCCGGTAGCTTACCCAGGACGTGACTGTTACCACCTGCGTCCCTTTAGTAGCTGCAGTGCTCTCGTGATGAGGTTGCCAAGGAAGAAGAAGCTGCCTTGCAGAATGGTAGAATGTCCTGGGCTTCTTTTTTTTTTTTGAGACAGAGTCTTGCTCTGTCGCCCAGGCTGGAGTGTAGTGGTGCCATCTCGGCTCACTGCAACCTCCGCCTCCCAGGTTCAAGTGATTCTCCTGCCTCAGCCTCCCGAGTAGCTGGGATTACAGGTGCCCGCCACCACGCCTGGCTAATTTTTGTATTTTTTAGTAGAAACAGGGTTTTGCCATGTTGGCCAGGCTGGTCTCAAACTCCTGACCTCAGGTGATCCGCCCGCCTCCACCTCCCAAAGTGCTGGGATTACAGGCACGAGCCACCGTGCCCGGCCTGTACTGGGCTTCTGATGGCCTGCGAACCTGGTGGGAGGAGTGGATTTTGAGTCAGCTTCCTGCGGGATGGGCCTCCCAGCCACTGCAGTGTTTTCCCAGTTCCCTCCCAGTTCAGCCTCCTCCCGTCGCTGCAGCAGCCTGCACCTTGGGACATGTGGTGCCGTTAGCAGGCACGACTGTGAGCGGGGCCTGCGTTGTCATCTCTTCCTTCAGCTTGGAGGTGTTTGACCTCACAGGTCCCATCTGATGGCTGCATTCTCCTCCTGGGAGCTCCTGGCCTTTGGTGACAGGTGGCAGGAGAAGGTACTATTCCAGTGATCCAGAGTCTCCCAACATCTTGGCACCGTGGATCTTTTGTGGATTCATGTAAATTCTCCCAAAGTAAATAAGATAAATTCCGAAATTGCAAACTTCAGGGGTGGACAGACTTGCCCTCCAGCTCCAGAGGTGTGGCAGGCAGTCAGCAGAGGGAGCCGCAGGAGGCAGCTCACGGGGCTCAGGAGCACCCTGGAGGGGTCAGGTGCATCTGCAGCCGGGTGGAGCCCTGTCCCTTTGGCTGGGTGGCACAGGCATGCGATGCTGTATGTACTGCTTGCTTGGCTTTACCCCAAGCAACTCCAAGGGCATACCCTTTGCCCTCTGCCCTGTGCCATCTCCTGGGTGAGCCGGCAGCGTCAGTTTTGGAGGTGCTCTGGCAAGCAAAGAGGCCTTTCCTAAAACGAAGGCTAACTTTGTAATGCATTCAGATTTGTTTCTCTTGGTCAGTTTTCAGTTTGTCCTTCTTGTATGCTTCTCTGCTGGGTAAGGAGGGAGTAAACCTGTGGCCCCAGCCCCCATCCCTGGGGAAGTGAGAGTGTGCTGTGGGGCCCAAAGGCGGGGCTGAGCTGGCAGAGCCTGGAGCTGCTTGGGGGCCCACTCTCTGGGCTGGAGTTGGGTGGGGTGGGGTGGTGGCTATCGACGGCATGGGGAGGAGTCGGGTGGGCAGATGTGGGAAGGGCACTCTGGGTGGGAGGAACAGCATGAGCAAAGGTGTGGCGGGTGGGAGGGCGGGGCTGACCCGCGCTGCCCTGGCTTGCCCCCGCAGCGGCTGTACAGCATGGACCTGCGGAGCTCCCACAAGGCCAAGGGCAAGGAGAAGCTCTGCTTCTCCCTGACCTGCCCGCTCGGCAGCGGGAGCCCCGAGGGGGTGGTCAAGGCGGGGGCACCTGAGCTTGTGGACAAGGGCCCCTTGGTGCCCACCCTGCCCTTCCCACTCCGCAAGCCCCGAAAGGCCCACAAGTACCTGCGGCTCTCACGCAAGAAGTTCCCGCCCCGCGGGCCCAACCTGGAGAGCCACAGCCATCGACGGGAGCTCTTCCTGCAGGAGCAACCGGCCCCAGACGTCCTGCAGGCGGCCGGCGAGTGGGAGCCTGCTGCGCAGCCCCCTGAAGAGGAGGGTAAGGTGGCCCAGGCCCAGAGACCCTCAGAGCTGGAAAGGGCCCTGTGGGTCATCAGGTCCAACTGACTCAATGTCCAAAGAGGGCCCTTAGAGCTTTGCGGGGACAGTCGGGTCTGGGCTCAGTGCCCTGACACTAGCCCAGGGCTCCTCCTGTCTTCCCGCTCCGGATGAGCTCTTGTCTAGGCTGGGAAGATGCCCCCAGTGGCCTCCTCCCAGTGTCCAGCCCTGTGCGAGGCCCTGAGCTGGCTGAAGATGCAGAGAGGAGGACCTGGAGTTGGGGTGGGGTTGGGTGGTCTGCATGGCTTCTCACTTTTCAACGCTGCTCCCATCTGTCTGTCTGTGTCTCATGCTGCAGCAGATGCCGACCTAGCCGAGGGGCCCCCTCCCTGGACACCTGCGCTCCCCCCAAGTGAGGTGACCGTGACGGACATCACCGCCAACTCCATCACCGTCACCTTCCGCGAGGCTCAGGCAGCTGAGGGCTTCTTCCGAGACCGAAGTGGGAAGTTCTGAATCACCGTTTTTACTCTTCTTAAACTGTTATCTTTTGGGCTTGGGGTGGGACTTCCAGAGATAGGGATGGGTTGGGGGGCGGGGTAATTATTTTATTTAAAAAAAATACCGAGCAGCAAGAGGGGAGAAGATGCCACCACTCTCCCACCACCCGGCCCTTTCTCTGAGGGACGTTTACCACGCGGCCTCAGGCTGGGGATGGAGAGAGTTGCTCTGGGAGTTGGGGGACCACCCCCAGGGCAGGATGGGGACAGGATGTCCCCACCATTATCATTCTCCTCTAGTGACGCAGCCGCTGGTTCTAGGAGTTAAAGGAACGTTGGAAGGCCCAAACCCTCTCCCTTGAGCGGCCCACCCCAACCTGGCTGGCTGTTTTTCCCCTTTATGTTTTGATTGGGTCTTTCCCTTGAACTTTCCACTCCAGCTTTGCAGTGGGCTTTGGAGGCTGGTTTCAACCAAAAGTGAGTGGGGCAGGAGGAAGGGGCAGGAGGAAGGGTTGAGGTCGCTTGGGGCAAGTCATTTCCCCTTCAGAGAGGCTTCTACCCTTCCCAGGGAGGAGGCGTGGCTGAGACCCTTCTGCTGAGAGCTCTGCCCTCCCCTCATCACCTGGCCCATGCAGAAATGCTCACGCACGCCCGGCTGCACAGGTGTACACGCGTTACCCTTCGCGTGTACATTCCCATGTGCCCCATGAACGCATGTGTGTCTGCAGACGTGTCCACAGGGGCTTTGCAAATGTGGTTTAGAAACCCCGGCCAGGCGAACTTGGGCGATTCATAGCACAAAAGAATGCGCCACCATGCCCACACTTCCTCCACCTTGCATGCACCTTGCTACTTGCTTGCAGCTTTCAGCGGAGGGCAGGGATCTGGCACAGGTGTAATGGCACCCCAGGCTCCAGGCGTGCAGAAGTGGTTTCTAAGCTGCACCAGGCCAGGCTGCGGGTATGCAGGCGTCTGCTAAGTTGTGCGATGTATCAGTGCAGGCTTTGAGACATCTGGACCCTGTCCTTCCTCCCCTGAGGGGTTCTTGTTCTTTCTGACTCAGGTGACTTTTCAGCCCTTCTGATTCCCCACTTTTTCTGCCCTCCCCTCCAACTCAGCCAGCCCAGGTGTGGGCAGTCAGGGAGGGAGGGAGTGTCCCACCGCGTTCTCAGGGCAGCCCTCGACTCCTAAGCCCCATCCTCCTCCCATTCTGCATCCCCTGCCCATCCAACCTAAATGCCACAGCTGGAGCTGAGTTGTGTTCCTATGGAGGGACCTCTGCCACACCTCTCTGAGATCAGGCTGCCTGTGTGTGATGGGCAGGCTTTGCACCAGCCCACCCCCTGGCGAGGGGCACTGTTTTCTGGCTTGTACAAGGTGTCCTGGCCGCCAGTGGCTTCTCTGCCAGTGAGGAGTGACTTCTCCCTCTCTTCCAGTCCTGTAGGGGAGAAAAAGCCAGATTGGGGGGCCTGAGGGGAGCATGGAAAAGGCCGGCTCTCCTGTCTTTCCTTGGCTGTCAGTCAGGGTAACATACACCAAGAGTGGAGTGTGGCCGGTGAGTTTGAAACTGCCCACCCTCCCTGAAGCTCTGCACTGTGTCCTCAGGAAGTCACAGAGTCTCTATGGAGGCAAGGAGAGGGTGATTCTCTCCCAGACCCTGTCTTCCCAGTTCCCAAACCAAAGACAGCCTACAGCCCTTTCTGCTTGGGGCGCTCTGTTGACAGGCTGCCCAGATCCCTGAGTCTCTCTGTCCTTCCTTCTCAATCTTTAGTTGTCCATGGTCAATTCAGTGCTTCCATTGGGGGACAGTCCCCACCAGGGTAACCTGATTCACCTCTAGCCCAGGGAATGGAATCTAGAGGAATATGTGGGGTGGATCTGGAAAAGGGGCAGCAGGAATCACTACCCGTCTCCAGCTGTGGGGCCCTGTGGAAGGGAAGGGGAAGCTTGGGGTCCCAGGGGAGCTCTTCCAGGAGAGGGGCGCCCAGCAGAGGGGAAGGTGATAGAGGGTTGTGGAGAGGGGGTCTCTAGTTGAATGTCTTGGCCCATGGCTTTGGAATAGGGCTGGTAGCTTCCAGCAGAAGTCAGGCTCCCCATCCTCCAGGGGACATGGGACCTTTTTCCTGCTTCCTGGTTGCTTTCAAACAACTATTTGTGCAATCTATGGGTCTGTGATTTCACGGGGCTTTTTGTGTGGGGGCTGCAGTTGTTGTTCTGTCTGTAGCAGCAGGACGTATCTTTCCCCTTACTCAGCCCTTTATGGCCCATGGGGAACCCCGTGGCTCAGGGAGAGCCGAACTCCAGGGGTGTGACCTGGAACAGGTGGGCCTGAGGTGCCCAGCTCAGGGCAGCCACATGGCTCATGGGCTGCAGTGAGCGGGCTCCCTGGGGGAAAAGGCTGTGGGCCATTAGGACCATTCCCCAGGACAGGTGACCTCTATTAGGTCACCTATGGCTGTGGCCGTGCAGGCCTCCGTCCAGCCCAGAGTGGCCCAGTAGAGCAAAGCAGACAGTGACCTCCACCCCCGCAGCCCCCTTAAAAGGCCAGTAATCTTGGGGGTGGGGGGAGGACTTAGAAAGCATTTGCCCACCTGCCTTTCTTTCCCCCAGCCCCCACCCGCTTTGAATGTAGAGGCCTGTGGGTACTTTTCCTTTTGTGGTGGTGGGTGCGGAGGACATACCCCCACCCTGGCACAGCCGCCTGGAATGCAGGACCATCACTCGCTGCCAGTCTTCTCCTCTCCCCTTGTTCCAGGGGCAGGCGCTGTGCTTCTGTGAGGTGGTTTAGCTTTTGCTTTATAAGTGGCCAGCTGTGGCCACCAGGTCTCAGCACAAGAGCGCTTCCTTTGCACAGAATGAGCTTCGAGCTTTGTTCAGACTAAATGAATGTATCTGGGAGGGGTCGGGGGCACGAGTTGATTCCAAGCACATGCCTTTGCCGAGTGTGTGTGTGCTGGGAGAGTCAGAGTGGATGTAGAGCGCGGTTTTATTTTTGTACTGACATTGGTAAGAGACTGTATAGCATCTATTTATTTAGATGATTTATCTGGTAAACGTGGCAAAAAATTATTAAAAATACATTAAAGGTGATAAAAATTAAAGAAAGTTCCTGGGCATTTGATCATTCCTTCTGGTTTTGTCCCCACTGTGCTGAGGAGAGCGCTCCAGACCGTGGTGACACCAGTCTGCTCGTCACTGACCATGATCTCAGACAAGCCTTTCTATTTGCTGAGCCCCCAGAGGGACAGTGAATTAACTGAGGTGGTGGGTACAGGTGACGGGGGTTGGGGTGTCTCTGGGTGAGGCCATTGCTGTCGTCTGTAGCGTGTCGTCAGAGGCCTGGAGTGCTTCTGGCACCTTTTCTCTGCTTCTCCCAAGAATCCTCTGTTCCAGAACCTTGCATCAGTGAGCATTCTGGGTCTCTGCACCTGCAGGTTCTGGATCACAAAACTGTCGTTGAGCTAACGCTCACCTACTGTGTGTTCAGCCAAGCTTAGTAGCACTCATGTCTGAATGCTGAGACAGGTGGTCAGAGCCAAGGGCAAGTCCTGGGAGCACGTCTGCATTTGAGTGCATCACAGGCTGCAAGACAGAGGCTGGGCTGGAGCAGGCAGGTCTGATGGTGGGTAAAAGAGTTAAGAGACTGTTGCATCCCAGCACTTTGGAAGGCCGAGGTGGGCAGATCACCAGAGGTCAGGAGTCAGATCACCTGAGGTCAGGAGTTCGAGACCAGCCTGGCCAACATGGCGAAACCCGGTCTCTACTAAAAATACAAAAATTAGGCGGGTGTGGTGGTGGGCACCTGTAATCCCAGCTACTTGGGAGGCTGAGGCAGGACAATCACTTGGACCCAGGAGGCAGAGGTTGCAGTGAGCCAAGATTGCACCATTGCACCCCAGCCTGGGCAATGAGAGTGAAACTCCGTCTCAAAAAAAAAAAAGAATATGCCTGGGTTTCCAGTTTGGACAACTGGATAGGCAAAGATCTGGATGGAGGATGAAGGAGAAGAAGCAGATTCTGAAGTATCTTGACTTGATCACCCCCAAAAGCAGAGCCTGGGATGATATTCTGGTCAGGGAGTTCATTTGGGAGGTGATCCAAGGGGCAGGGATTAGGGGCTAGAGAGAGTGGCATACAAGGGTGTATTGCTGAGGTCACTGTTATGGGGAACTGGGGTGTGATTCTGCCTGAGATCACCTGAGAAGTATGCCAATGCCTCCCTGAATTGGCCACTCCCAGTGAGAGGGGTAGAGCACTAGTCATGCACACAACCCTTCTCTGGTGGAGAGTTGACCCTGGATGTGCTAATCCTCATCCTCCAGCTTCCAAGCACTGCTCATGCCAGCTTTCACCCATCTGTTGTGTTGGAAGAGCCCAGGTTAGAAAGTGAAGACATGCTGGCAGTCAGAAACCACAGGGAGTCGTCCACCCCATCTGCAGCTGAAATTAGAGATGAGGCTGAGAGATGGTCACCCAAGAGGGGCACCAGAGGCATCTGCAGTTGCCTCTGCAGCTACCAGTGGGCACAGAGGCACCAAGAGATGCCTCAGGGACTGCCCTGATATCCAGACTGACTCCTGTTTGCCCACAGCATGTATCAGCAACTCACATCTCAGGATGATCAAGGTCAGGAAACCTCATCAATTTACAAACTTTTTTTCTTCTTGCCTGCGGATCTACTAGTCCTAGGAGCCCAAAGCGACTGGGTGGTAGTTGTAGCTTTAGTTTCTGAGTTCCTTACACTGTCCCCTGGTAGATGTGCTTCCTGTCCTGGGAACTGGGGCGTCTGCTCTGCCAGGTCTCAGTCCCAGTGGGCAGGAGCACAAGTTCTACAAGGAGATGAGAAGGGCCCGCCCAGCTTCCACCGCTTGGTTCTCCCTGGGGTACCACTGGCTCAGCGCATGTATTAAGTCCAGACAGCCGGGCGCAGTGGCTCACGCTTGTAATCCCGGCACTTTGGGAGGCCGAGACAGGCAGATCACAAGGTCAGGAGATAGAGACCAGCCTGGTTAACACAGGGAAACTCTATCTCTACAAAAAAATACAAAAAATTAGCCAGATGTGGTGGCACACGCCTGTAGTGCCAGCTACTCTCGAAGCTGAGGCAGGAGAATTGCTTTGAACCTTGGAGGCAGAGGCTGCAGTGAGCTGAGATCACACCACTGCACTCCAGCCTGGGCAACAGAGCAGGACTTCGTCTCAAAAAAAAAAAAAAAAAAAATCCAGGGGGACAGCACCCAAGTCCTGCAGGGTGAGCTGATGCTTTAACTGGGCTTCAGTGGGCAGTGCCCTGGTTCTGCGAGGCGAGCAGTTTCCGGACGGCACAGTTGTGATAGCAGATCCCATGGGCAAACACGCCGTTGCGCTTGCTTCGATAGGCAGTGTGTTCCTCCATCTAAAGCTGTGTTCTGTGGGAACGCTGTTGGGCAGTCAGCCCTTTTGTAGCCCTTCAGATCATGGTAGTGGTATGGACACTGTGGACAAGGAAGGCAAACCCACGTCCTGAGTGGGGGGTGAAGTCTGGTAAGTGTGAATCGCTGTCCCCTCCAGAGGGAAAGGAGTCCAGTGTCATCAACTTGCCGTGATGTTTCTGGCCAGTGATCTCTGGGAGGGATGATACCACGTCAGGGCTCACCCTCAGTGTCTGCCTTTGACAAGTTGGATGTTCTTTGGCTGCAGAACGAGGCTTAGGACCAGCTTTGTGGGTTTTTTTTAGTAGAGACAGGGTTTCACCATGTTGGTCAGGCTAGTCTCAAGCTCCTGACCCTGTGGTCCGCCCACCTCAGCCTCCCAAAGTGCCATGAGCCACCACCGCGCCTGGCAGGACTGGCTTTGTGAGGAAGCCTGTGCTGATCGGCCCACTCACAGCCTGCGTGTCCTCCACCGCGGCCGTTTCTACAGTGGGCTTATGGTGCAGGCACCGATGTGGTAAGGACAGAGGCTGGCTGTCATGCACTGCAGAGGATAAAGGGGGAGATGACTGTCCTCTCCTCCTGTGTTCCAGTCTCTCTGATGAGTGCTGTCTGGTACACACAAATCTAAGAAGAGAACATGGTCAGAGGTGGGCCATCTGGTCTCATGCAATAAATCCAGCTGGGTGCAGTGGCTCACACCGGTAGTCCCAGCACTTTGGGAGGCTGAGGCAGGAGGACTCCTTGAGCCCAGGAGTTTGCGATCAACCTGGGCAACATGACTAAGCCTGCTCTCTACAAAAAATACAAAAATTAGCTGGGCATGGTGGCACCCACCTATAGTCCCAGCTACTCAGGAGGCTGAGGTGGGAGGATCACTTGAGGCCAGGAGTTTGAGGCTGTAGTGAGCCAGGATCGTACCACTGCACTCCAGCCTGGGTGACAGAGCGAAACCCTGTCTCAAAAAAATAATAAAAGAAAAGAAATAAGTCCAAAATTTCCACCAACCTGAGTTTTCGGACTCCTCCCTCAAAACTATTACAAGGCTCTGTTAGCATCTGTTATGGTTGCCTGCAGAGGAGGACGGACCGCCCCCTGCCCCCACTGCATCCAAAATTTAGTCCACATGTTGAGAGCCTTCCCTCCAAGCTCAGAAGGAAGCAACCCTGCTGACTGATGATGCCACTTACACACAAGAACCTGAGAGTGTTGGCTGAGTCGCGTACATGATTGAGGTCTCTGGGGAGAGCAGGGCAGGCCCTTCGAGCAGGTGCAAAAATGGCCTGAGAGAGCCAGGACAGGGGGCTAGCTTCGGTGTTTGCTGTGGTTAGGGGCTAAGGGTTTTTGCACCTAGGCAGGAGCACATGTGGTTTCAAAATCCTGGGCACCCCCAGCCAGGTACAGTGGCTCACACCTGTAATCCCAGCACTTTGGGAGGCTGAGGTGGGCGGATCACAAGGTCAAGAGTTCGAGACCAGCCTGGCCAACATGACAAAACCCCATCTCTGCTGAAAATACAAAAATTAGCCGGGTGTGGTGGCAGGTGCCTGTAAACCCAGCTACTCGGGAGGCTGAGGCATGAAAACCACTTGAACTCAAGAGGTGGAGGTTGCTGTCTGGTGGAGGATCCAGTTCTAAATCCCATCCTGAAGATTGGTTTTCAGGGTCCATGTCCAATGCCTCTGTTTTCAGTCTCTGCTAGGGGTTGAACTGTGTCCCTCCAAAATTCCCATGTCGAAGTCCTAACTCCCAGCACCTCAGGGTGTGACTTTATTTGGAGATGAGACTTTACAGGGGTGATCAAGTTAAAATGAAGTCATTGGGGTGGTTCCTAATCCACTATGTCTCGTGTCCTTATAAAAAGGGGAGATTTGGGTCAGGCTCATGCCTGTAATCCCAGCACTTTGGGAGGCTGAGGTGGGCAGATCACCAGAGGTCAGGAGTTTGAGACCAGCCTGGCCTATTTGATGAAACCCTATCTCTACTAAAAATACAAAATTTAACCGGGCATGGTGGCAGGCACCTATAATCCCAGCTACTCCGGAGGCTGAGGCAGGAGAATCTCTTGAACCTGAGAGGTGGAGGGTACAGTGAACCGAGATCATGCCACTGCACTCCAGCCTGGGCAACAGAGTGAGACTTCGTCTAAAAAAAAAAGAGTGGGGCAGGGGGAGATTTGGACTCAGAGACATGCTGTGGGATGACCCTGTGAAGACAGAGAAGACACCATTCATAAGCCAGGAAGAGAGGTCTGCATCAGAGCCTTCCCTCTAAGCCCAGAAGGAGCCAACCTTGCTGACCCTTGATCCTGAACTTCAGCCTCCACAGCGGTGAGAGGATGAATTTCTGTTGTTTAAGCCTCCTGGTCTGTGGGAGCTTATTATGGCGCCATAGCAAGCTAACGCAGTGTCCGTGAGAACAGAGTCTAAGGCTGGGACTTGGGTGCAGGTAGTTTATTTGGGACGGGGTTCTAGGAAGGAAGAGTGGAGACAGGGCCAGGGGAGGAGGGAAAGCTAGGGTAATGATGCATTATTGAGGTGGGTGCTGTGGGAACATGAGCAACACAGCTGTTAATTCAGCTGGGTGTGGGTGGGCTGAGTCCTAAAAGAGAGTCAGTGGAGGGGGGTGGGATAGGACTTGGTTTTATAGGTTTGGGCAGTTTTTGCAAGCTGGGAGGGGGTCGTAGGGTCTGGAGTCATAGGGTTGACCAAGGTCAATTATGAAGTCCAGTTGCCTTATCAATTGGGGCAGGAGGGTCTGGAAGTCAAGTAGGTGCCGCAAGGGTTGATGGTCTTCCAGTTACTTCAGATTTTCTAGGAACTCATCTGGAGTGTCTGTGCAGGTCATAGAGGTTACCATTGGCATCCATGACACCATCAGTCAGCCTAAAAGACCTTATAATGCACCCGTCACCCAGATACCACCGCCCTTAGTGCTACTCCACACTTGCTGGGCTGCAGATTCAGGGTCCTGGGCACATAGTGCTAGATAAAGCCACAGGGGTGGGGGAAGGGTCAGGGGAGGAAGAAGGCGATGTACCTGTGTGTGTTTGGTGGTGGGCAGATCTTTGCAGGCCTGCCCCCAAGACCAAGGGAGCCAAGAGACCAAAGACAGAGGCTGACAAATCCAGTTTCTGAGAAAGAAACATTTAGTGGGGACTTAGGAACAGACGCCATGTCTCTGGCAGCCGAGAGATGGCAGGTCCCTGCACCCGCCCTCCAGAAAATGTGCTTTATATATAGCAAGCTTTTAGGGTGAAACGTGGAGCTGGTCACGTCTTTAGACTTTGTTGTCAAGACTCATGAGCACTGGGGAGCGTGGATAAGCATCTTTACGAGGGGTCATTATGGGTCTTTAGACCTTGCTGCAGAACACATTGGTATGCAGGGGTCAGACACCAGTCCTCATGGTGGTTATGCTTCAAGATGGCGTCACTCTTGCCATGCAACAGGCTGTTTTCCTATAGCATGCGCACGCATGTGTGTATGCTCACAGGTGGTAACACTAGGGTTGATTCTGCCTCCTCCTGGTTCCCTGCACTGGGGGTAGAGTCTGGCCCTACTCGCTTGCTGGCAACTCCTTGATCTCTCCCTTTAGAAAGTGGAGCACTCAGGGCCGGGTGCGGTGGCTCATGCCTGTAATCCCAGTGCTCTGGGAGGCTGAGACAGTCGGATCACCTGAGGTCAGGAGTTCAAGACCAGCCTGGCCAACTTAGGAAAACCCCATCTCTACTAAAAATATAAAAATTAGCCAGCATGGTGGTGTGTGCCTGTAATCCCAGCTACTAATCCCATCTACTCGGGAGGCTGAGGCATGAGAATCACTTGAGCCCGGGAGGCGGGGCTTGCAGTGACCTGAGATGTTGACACTGCACTCAAACCTGGGCAACAGAATGAGACTCTTGTCTCAAAAAAAAAGAAAAAAGTGGGAAACTCAGCGTGCTTTGCCTTTAGCTGTAAGCCTTGGCCAGAATTCTGACTCCCAAGAACAGTGTCATGGCTGGGTATGGTGGCTCAAGCCTGTAACCCCAGCACTTTGGGAGGCCACGGCAGGTGGATCACTTAAGGCCTGGAGTTGGAAACCAGCCTGGGCAACATAGTGAGACCCCATCTCTATGAAAAATAAGAAAAAATTAACTGGGCGTAATGGCACCTCTAGTCCCAGCTACATAGGAGGCTGAAGCAGGAGGACTGCTTGAGTCAACGGGCCAAGACTGAAGTGAGCTCTGATCATGCCACTGCACTCCAGCCTGGGTGACAGAGTGAGATCCTGTCTCAAAGGAGAAAAAAGAAAAATGAGAAAAGTGTCAGAATTGCCCTGATACACGTGCTCAGCATAGCTCCTGTGCATACCTGCATGCTCACGACAACTTTCTGAGGGAGGTAGTATTGTTGCACCTGTTTCTCTGAGTAAGACAAGTGGTTAGAGAGGCCGCATGAGTTATTGAAGGCTACACAGCTAGGATGTAGCAGAGCAGGGATTTGAACTTGTGTCTAGCACCAGACACCTCACAACTAATCGTTCTATAGCAATTCTCAAACTTTTTGGTTGCTAAGTCCATTTATATTCTTAAAAACTGTTAAGAACCCCAGAGAGCTTTTGTGTACATGGGTTATAGCTGTCAATACTTATCACATTAGAGGCCGGGGTGGTGGCTCACGCCTCTAATCCCATCACTTTGAGAGGCCAAGGAGGTGGATCACCTGAGGTCAGGGGTTCGAGACCAGCCTGACCAACATCATGAAACCGCGTCTCTACTAAAAATAAAAAAATTAGCCGGGCATGGTGACAGGTGCCTGTAATCACAGCTACTTGGGAGGCTGAGGCAGGCAGGAGAATCGCTTAAACCCAGGAGGCAAAGATTGCAGTGAGCTGAGATTGCACCACTGTACTGCAGCCTAGGCAACAAGATCAAGACTCTGTATCAAAAAAAAAAGTAATGGCTTCAGTATTTTAATGAATTAGGTATTTTTAGATTTCTCAGTTTTCATTTCATATATATATGTATGTATGTGTGTGTGTGTGTGTGTGTGTGTGTATATATATATATATATATATTTTTTTTTTTGAGTCAGAGTCTCGCACTGTCACCCAGGCTGAAGTGTAATGGCGTCTGGCAAAATAGATTTTTTAATAGTTGCTTTATTCAAGATAGTTCTGTGCATGGAGAGGAATACTTATTAGTATTGGTACCTTATTGCCCAATCTATTTAAGTAATATAACTCTGAAAATCAATTTTCCTTAAGCATTGTTAATTTGACTAATTATAAATCCAGGATTATAAATCTAGATTGATTCTTTTGAACACTCCAGACATCTTCACTAGCAGCCTAGACACACACAAATACAGTATTTGAGACTGATTGAGATGGCGGGATCTAAGCAATCTGATGATTGATTCTTTACAGGGATGTGCAAACCAGGGAGATTTAAATGGGGACCTTTCATCATTAGGCCAAGTCTCTTTAAATCACTATAAGAATATTGATTTGTGGCATCCGGGACCAAGTTTCTCTTTGTTATAGAGGTGCTTTTGGGGTACGTGTCAGTGTGGAGGAAAAAGATGTGCAGCCACTAGAGGGCCCCTAAAATTTATGTTTTTTATTTATTTATTTTTAATTTATTTTTTGAGATGAAGCCTCACTCTGTCACCCAGGCTGGAGTGCAATGGCTCAATCTTGGCTCACTGCAACCTCTGCCTCCAGGATTCAAGTGATTCTTCTGCCTCAGTCTCCTGAGTAGCTGGGATTACAGGTGCCCATCACCACACCCAACTAATTTTTGTATTTTTTTTTATAAGCTGCACTGTTTCCCATAATTTTTGTATTTTTAGTAGAGATGGGGTTTCACTGTGTTGGCCAGTCTGGTCTCAAACTCCTGACCTCAAATGATCCGCCCGCCTCAGCCTCCCTAAGTGCTGGGATTACAGGCATGAGCCACCTCGCCTGGCTACTTTTTTGGATAAAAGTTACATCGAGTATACCTGCCCCTCCTGCCTCCCCTCCTGCCTCTGCCACCCCTGAGACAGCCAAAGCCCACCCCTCTCCCTCCTCTTCCTCATCCTACTCAACCTGAAGATGATAAAGCTGAAGACCTTTATGATGACCCACTTCCCCTTAATGAACAGTAAATGTATTTTCCCTTCCTTATGATTTTCTTAATAATGTTTTCTTTCCTCTAGCTTACTTTATTGTAAGAATATATTGTATAATACATATAATATATAATATAATAATACATATATATATTATATAATAGCATACAAAATATGTGTTCATCCACTGTTTATGTTATCAGTAAGGCTCCCAGTCAACAGTAGACTTAAGTTTGAGGAGTCAAAAGTTATATGCACATCTATATAAAAAGAAAAAAGGAGGCGAGGCACGGTGGCTCACACCTGTAATCCCAGCACTTTGGGAGGCCAAGGCAGGTGGATCACAAGGTCAGGAGCTCGAGACCAGCCTGACCAAAAGGTAAAACCCCGTCTCCACTAAAATACAAAAATTAGCTGGCATGGTGGTGCATGCCTGTAATCCCAGCTACTCAAGAGGCTGAAGCAGGAGAATCACCTGAATCCAGGAGGCGGAGGTTGCAGTGAGCCGAGATCACACCACTGCACTCTAGCCTGGGTGACAGAGTGAGAGTAGTCTCAAAAGGAAAAAGAAAAAAGAAAAAAAGGAGGCTGGGCATGGTGGCTCACACCTGTAATCCCTTTGGGGGATTACAGCACTTTGGGAGGCTGAGGCAGGCAGATCACAAGGTCAGGAGTTGGAGACCAGCCTGGCCAACATAGTAAAACCCTGTCTCTACTAAAAATACAAAAATTAGCCAGGCATGGTAGTGGGTGCCTGTTGTCCAAGCTACTAGTGAGGCTGAGGCAGGAGAATCGCCTGAACCCGGGAGGCAGATGTTGTGGTGAGCCCAGATCATGCCACTACACTCCAGCCTGGGCAACAGAGTGAGACTCTGTCTCAAAAAAGAAAAAAGAAATATGCCTGCAGACATGATGGGTTCAAGGTTACTTCCCAGAGCTGAAGCACTGGTGGCGCAGGCCCTGAGGGCTCGAGGTCCCAGTGGCGCGGTTGCACTGTGCTCCATGGCATCTGGAGGTGGTGTTCCTAGTGATGACGAGCAGACAACTGGGCTGGAGAGGGAAGTCATGATGGCTGCAAGGAAGGGTCTGGACCCTTAGAATATACTACCCCAAAGGGAGCTTCAGGCACCAAAGAAGACTAATTTAGTCCTCTCCGTCAGCAGCAAGTAAATAGTGGGCTCAATCTGTGTAGAGGACAGCAGTACCGTCCTCTGATTTGGGCAGCACAAAGGCAAGACCCAGTGATGCCCCAGCTGTGGAATCCATTACAAGCTGGCGCCCCACCAGCTGGTGCACTGAGCGCCTGCACTAAGTTACTCAAAATGTGCTATAAACTTTCTTCTTTCCAATAAAGACTAGCCGTTGCATTGGCTCCTTCTCCCCCCTCCCCCGCCAAAAAAAGAAAGAAAAGAAAAAAAGGCTGGGCACGGTGGCTTATGCCTGTAATTCTAACTCTTTGGGAGGCTGAGGCAGGAGGATTGCTTGAACCCAGGAGTTCAAGACCAGCCTGGGCAACATAGTGAGACCCAGTCTATTAAAAAAATAAAAATAAGTCATATGCAGAATTTTTTTTTCTTTTTGAGACCGAGTTGCCCAGGCTGGAGGGCAGTGGCACAATTTTGGCTCACTGCAACCTTAGTCTCCCAGGTTCAAGCAATTCTCCTACCTCAGCCTCCCGAGTAGCTGGGATTACAGGTGTGCACCACACACCCAGCTAATTTTTGTATTTTTAATAGAGACGGGGTTTGACCATGTTGGCCAGGCTGGTCTCGAACTCCTGACCTCAAGCGATCTGCCCGCCTTGGCCTCCCAAAGTGCTGGGATTACAGACATGAGCCAGCTTGCCTGGCTTTTTTGCAGATTTTTAACTGAGGGGTTGGCACCACTAATCCCACATTGTTCAAGGGTCAGTTGCGTTTTTAGTTTTTTGCTAATCAGTTAGGTGTAAAGTAATGTAATTTTTGTTTCTCTGACTACTGATAATTTGAGCATTTTTTCATAGGCTTCTTGGCCATTTGGATTGGCCAAAATCATCCCTCTGCCCACCTTTTCATTGTGGTCTCATTGATTTTAAGCGCTCTTTGTATATTGTAGGGCATCATCTCTTTGCTACGTGCATTTATTCAAATCTGTTACATTCCCCAGGTTTTAGTTGTCTATATCTTTTCCCATACACACATTCAGATTTTATGTAATAGATTTATATTTTTGTTGATGGTCTCTGCATTCTCTCTTTTAATTATAAGGATTTTCCTAATTTCTGTTTTGTACATGTCTTCTGAATTTCTTCTAAGATTTTAACTTTTTACATTGAAGCTTTGAGCCAGCTGGAATTTATTTTTGCATATGGCGTGAAAAAGGACTCAGTTTTCTTCCAGATGGATAGCCAGTTGTGCCAGCACCATTTATTAAGCAATCCAGAGTGTCCACTGAAATGAAGGCTGTTGAGGCAGAAATAATTTGATAAAGGTTTATCGGAAACCAGATGTGAGGATCGACCCAGGAAGACACACCAACAGAGTTGGGGTTATTTTGGAGTCTGTCACAAGGTTTTTATAGGAAAGTTTAAAAGAAGGGAGGGGGAGCTGGTTGAAGTGGCCCACGCCTGTAATCCCTGCACTTTGGGAGGCAGAGGTGGGCGGATCACCTGAAGTCAGGAGTTTGAGACCAGCCTGACCAATATGGTGAAACCCCATTTCTGCTAAAAGTACCAAAAAAAAAAAAATTAGCCAGGCATGGTGGCACATGCCTGCAGTTTCAGCTACTTGGAAGACTGAGGTAGGAGAATTGCTTGAACCCGGGAGGCAGAGGTTGCACTGAGCCGAGATCGCACTATTGCACTCCAGCCTGGGTGTAAAGAGCAAGACTTCTAAAAAAAAAAAAAAAAAAAAAAGGAGTGGGACTCCTTTCCTTAGAGGGTACAATATAGAGGTTACCATCATGGGCCACAGATGACATCAGACAGGTTAAGAATGTCTACATGCAGCCGGGCGTGGTGGCTCACGCCTGTAATCCCAGCACTTTGGGAGGCCGAGGAGGGCAGATCATGAGGTCAGGAGATGGAGACCAGCCTGGCCAACATGGTAAAACCCCTATCTCTACTAAAAATACAAAAATTAACTGGGTTTGGTGGTACGTGCCTGTAATCCCAGCTACTAGGGAGGCTAAGGCAGGAGAATTGCTTGAACCAGGGAGTCGGAGGTTACAGTGAGCCGAGATCTCGCCATTGCTCTCCAGCCTGGGCAAAAAGAGTATGACTTCATCTCAAAAAAGAAAAAGGACTATATACCAGACAATCAGTTGAACTTCAGACTTAAGCTCACCTTAAAAGAAATCAGCATCCTATTTAGTGTCTGCAGGTTACATACTGGTCAGGACCTCAGTCATTTGAAGAATTTATGATAAGATTCTTTAGCTGGAGGCAGAATGTCACCATTGAGTCACAAGAACCCCAAAGGGTAGATTTTGAGTATCCGATAGACTGTAAGCCAAACACTGACACATGGGCACTTAGGAGCAGAGAAAGATTTATTCAATTTGACCACAGCTTGAGGATGGGAGAGTCAAACTCTCAAATCTGACCTGCCTTAGTAAGATGGGTAGGTTGGGAGGTGAGATTCCTCCATGATCAAAGCTGCTTGTGTCTCTTCACCAATCAAACTTCTGGACATCGTCAAGGAGGTCGTGTGACCTCAGGATCCTTGGCATTTTTTTGTTTTTTGTTTTTGGTTTCTTTGTAGTGGGGGGATTTGGTTTTCTTTGTTTGTTTGAGACAGAGTCTCGCTCTGTTGCCCAGACTGGAGTGCAGTGGTGCAATCTCAGCTCACTGCAACCTCCACCTCATGGGTTCTTGCAATTCTCCTGCCTCAGCCTCCCGAGCAGCTGGGACTACAGGTGCGTGCTGCCACGCCAGGCTAATTTTTTGTATCTTAGTAGAGATGGAGTTTCACTGTGTTGCCCAGGCTGGTCTCGAACTCCTGAGCTCAGGCAATCCTCCCGCCCTGGCCTCCCAAAGTGGTGCTGGGATTACAGGTGTGAGCCACAGCGTCTGGCCAGGATCTTTGTTCTTTAGAATCCAAACAAGTTCATTAATCTTGCGGGCAGCCTCCAAGGGGCAGAATGTGAAATTAATCAATTATTAGTGAATTGGTGACCACTCTCTACTGAAATGACCCCATGCGGAGGAAAAAAAGAACAGAGAAGAAAATAAGTTAACAAACATTTTATGATATAGCATAGGCTGGGTTACATTTGGAAGGCTGCTTACTCTTAAATGTGACTTGAAGGTTATCAATAGTTATTCATTCAGTTACTCATGAGTTTTCTGGGAAGCGGGTGGGGGATTCCCCGAACTGCGGACTCTTTCTCATTTCAGACCATTTACACTTAACAGACGTCACCATGACATTTGCCACTGTCAAGGCACTGGTGGTAGCGAATTTTAGCACGAGAATTAATTAGCATATAAGGAGCAGTAAGGACGATCAGAGGTTTTGGCAGGTTTGGGCCTGGCTTCTTGACCACATCCTGTTTTTTCAGGGGGTCCTTATGATCTGTTTCTTCTGAAACCAGTCCTGCCGAATTATCTCAATATGAAAATAGTCTTAGCTTTTGAGGAGAAGCCTACAGTTCTAATTGATAATCATATTTCCTGGTAATAATGTTGTAATCAACATCTTTGTATATTCCTTAAGAGCTTAAATACTTAAAAAGGGGGCTGTGTCCACCCTGAAGAGGATCACTGAGACTTTACTCGTCTCTGTCCTGCATGATAAAAGAAAAGTAAAAGCCTGTTATCCCAGCAAATTTAGTTTTTAATTAAGATATCAAGGCCTGGCTCAGGGGCTCACGTCTGTAATCCCAGCACTGTGGGAGATCAAGACGGGCAGATCACCTGAGGTCAGGAGTTCTAGACCAGCCTGGCCAACATGGTGAAATCCCGTCTCTACGAAAGATACAAAAATTAGCTGGGCATAACGGCACATGCCTGTAATCCCAGCAACACGGGAAGCTGAGGCAGATAAATTGATTGCACCCGGGAGGCAGAGGTTGCAGTGAGCAGAGATGGCACCGTTGTACTCCAGCCTGGGACAAGAGCAAAACTGTCTCAAATAAATAAATAAAAGATAAAAGATTGTGGAAACCAGGGTTCTTTTGACATCTCATAGTGGCTGCCCTTAGAAACAATAGATGACAAATGTTTTCTACTTAGACCTTTAAAAGGTGCTAGACTCTCAGTTACCACCGGTAACACTCAAGCCTGGATGACGGAGCAGTTCTCAATCTCAAAAACAAACATGGAAAAAAAAGCCACCTCTGATCCCCGAGTTTTCAGTGAGACTGATTTGAGTAATAATAAAACTCTAGTCTCCTGCACGGCCGGCTCTGTGTGAATTACTCTTTCTCGACTGCAATTGCTCTGAGTTACTCTTTCTCTATTGCAGTTGCCCTGTCTTGATATAAATCAGCTCTGTCTAGGCAGCAGGCAAGGTGAATCCCTTCGACGGTCATATTGAAAAGTAATGGATATAGAGGGTTAAATAAAACCCATCTCATGAGAATTTATGGCTTATAGGACATGACTTCCCAGACCCCTTAGGAATTTGGGCAAGATAAAAAAAGAAAAAATCAGAGCTTAGACCTCATCTCTACCTGCCTATCTATCTGTCCATCTATTCATCTAGCCATCCATCTATCCATCATCATCTATCTGCTTCCGAGACCTGAAACGCTAGTAAAGGTAATCAAAATATCCTTCTTCGATATATTTTGAGATGGCTGCTCCTGTAAACAGAAGCAGCCTTGCAAAGTGGTCTTTTATTATCATGATTATTTTGAGACTGAGTTTCATTCTGTCCTCTAGGCTGGAGTGCAGTGACATGATCTCCACTCACTGCAACCTCCACCTCCTAGATTTTAGCGATTCTCCTGCTTCAGCCTCCCGAGTAGCTGGGATTACAGGCATCCACCACCACACCTGGCTTTTTTTTTTTTTTTTTTTTTTTGTATTTTTAGTAGAGATGGGATTTTGCCCTGTTGACCAGGCTGGTCTTGAACTCCTGACCTCAGATGATCCACCTGCCTTAGCTTGAGCCACTGCGCCCGGCCAAAGCAGCGTTTTGTGGAGGAGATTTGTATCTGTAGAAAATCTTCATTGCTTCAGGCTGGCTTTCTCTGAGGCCCTCCCTTGTCCAGATCTAGGAAAGAGGAACTGAGAGTCTGACACCCTGAAGGTCTGAAATAAACATTTACCATCTTCTTCCTCCAGGGATTGCTACCTGTGAGGTTTCATCTACATAACAAGACCACCTTGGCTAGCCAGGCCTCCTCTTCTCCCCTTCCCGTAACCTGTTTTGCCAGGATCCAAGCCTGAAATCTCAAGATGATAGATGAGCTGCTGCAGCTCTTTGTGGGGTCAGAGTGCTCCCTCTGTCGACCTACCTCATGGACATGTTAATAAATTAGTATGCCTCTTCTTTAGTATTCCTCTGCTTTGCGTGGACTAAGCTCTGATGTTTTTATTTTGTCCAAATTCCTACCTAAGAGGTCTGGGGAATCATGCCCTACAAACCATAAATTCAGGGAATATAGGTGTGAACCATTACACGCAGCCTCTTAACCATTTTTAAGTGTACAGTTCAGAGGTTTTTGTTTTTGTTTTTTGAAGTGTACAGTTCAGAGGTTTTTGTTTTGTTTTTTTGAAGATGGGGGTCTCCCTGTGTCATGCGGTGGCACAATCTCGGTTCAATGCGACCTCCACCTCCCAGGCTCCAGGGATCCTTCCACCTCAGTCTCCTGTGTAGCTCGGACTACAGGCACATGCCACCATGCCCAGCTAATTTTTTTTTTTTTTTTTTTTTGTATTTTTGGTAGAGACAGGTTTCACCATGTCACCCAGGCTTGTCTTGAACTCCTGAGCTCCAGTAATTTGCCCTCCTCAGGGAGGCTGGGATTCCACCTCTCCCAGCCCAGTGTTGCTAACTATGCTTACATTGTTTGGTGACAGATCTCTAGCGCTTTTTCATCTTGTGAAACTGAAGCTTTTTTTTTTTTTTTTTTTTTTTTGAGACAGTCTCGCTCTGTCTGGAGTGCAGTGGCGCAATCTCGGCTCACTGCAACTTCCGCCTCTTGGGTTCAAGTGATTCTCTCTTGTCTCAGCTAGCTGGGACTACAGGCTCCCGCCACCACGCCTAGCTAAATTTTGTAGTTTTAGTAGAGACGGGGTTTCACCATGTTGGCCATGATGGTCTTGATCTCTTGACCGAGGCACCCCTCGGCCTCCCAAAGTGCTGGGATTACAGGTGTGAGCCACAGCGCCCAGCCACAAAACTGAAACTCTATACTCATTGAATGACAACTGTCAATGTCCCCCTCCCCCAGCCCCTGACAGCCCTCCTACATTCTGGTTCCTTAACTTTCACTGTTCTAGACAACTCAAGGAGGTGGGATCATGCAGTATTTGTCTATTTATGACTGGCTTATTTCACTTGGCATAATATCCTCCAGGTTTGCCTATTTTGTGTTGTATGACAGAATCTCCTTTTTAAAGGTTGAATAATATTCTGCTGTGTGTATACCACCTATTTCATAGCATATGACAGAGTCTCCTAATATTCTACTGTTTGTATATACCATATTTTCTTTTTAAAAATACTTTATTTTTTTAACTTTTTGTTTGTTTGAGGCAGAGTTTCACTCTTCTTGCCCAGACTGGAGTGCAGTGGCTCCATCTCAGCTCACTATAACCTCTGTCTCCCGGATTCAAGCCATTCTCCTTCCTCAGCCTCCTGAGTAGCTGGGATTACAGGCATGAGTCACCACGCCCAGCTAATTTTGTATTTTTAGTAGAGACAGGGTTTCTCTATGTTGGTCAGGCTGGTCTCCCGACTTCAGGTGATCCACCCGCCTTGGCCTCCCAAAGTGCTGGGATCACAAGCGTGAGCCACCACGCCTGGCCTATTTTTTAAACTTTTATTATAGGTGCAGGGGGACAATGGACGGTTGTTACACAAGTGATGAAAACTATACTGTGATTTTTTTCATCTTGCTCAAATTCCTGTCTAAAGGATCTAGGGAGTCCTGCTCTACAAATCATAATTTCTTTTAAGATGGGTTTTATTTAACCTTATATATCGTGACTTACTTTCCAGCCTGACTCTGGCAAAGCATTACGAAACAATGAAGAAAATAAAAATATTTTACCTCAAAACATGTTTCTTTGTCATGTTTGAAATGGCCCTACAAAAATTGTCCTTTGTGAGGGAAAATCTGCATCTGTAAAGAATCTCTATTGGCAGGTGGAGAGGGGTGTAGTGGTTTAGGCCTGTAATGCCAGCACTTCAGGGAGACCAAGGTGGGCAGATCATGAGGTCAGGAGTTCAAGGCCATCCTAGCAAATATAGTGAAACCCCATCTCTACTAAAAAATACAAAAATTAGCTGGGCATGGTGGCTCATGCCTGTAATCCCAGCTACTTGGGAAGCTGAGGTAGGAGAATTGCTTAAACCGGAATCTGGGAGGTGGAGGCTGCAGTGAGCCGAGATTGCACCACTGCACTCCAGACTGGGCTACGGAGGGAGACTCCATCTCAAAAAAAAAAAGAAAACTAAACCCCCTACTGCTAACCACGATCCTATCTGTAGACCACAGGCACGGTATGGGGGAACCTTATCCCGGAAGTCATTGTCCTTGCTCAACCTCTCAAGACCCCTATCTAGTCACGTCCCCCACGCTTGCTAAATCAATTATGACCCTCTCACACATGCACCTCTTACATCTCTTAGATTGTGAGCCTTTAAATGGGCCAGGATTTTCCTTGTCAAGGAGCTTGGTTGTCGAGGTGTCTATGCCTGCCGCAGCTCCCAGCCAAATAAAATGACCACTTCCTTCCTTATTCGGTGTTCCAGAGGTTTGTTTGCAGCTGCCACTGCTTCAGGCCAACATGATGAAACCCCCTCTCTACTAAAAATAATAAAATTACCTGGGCATGGTGGCGGGTGCCTGTAATCCCAGCTACTCAGAAGGCTGAGGCAGGACAATTGCTTGAAGCTGGGAGGCAGAGGTTGCAGTGAGCCAAGATCATGCCATTGCACTCCAGCCTGGGCAACAAGGGCAAAACTCCATCTCAAAAATAAATAAATAAAAGTAAATGATTTCCTCAATTTATTTATTATTTATTTTAAGAGACGGGATTTCACCATGTTGGCCAGGATGGTCTCTATCTCTTGACCTTGCGATCCGCCCGCCTCGGCCTCCTGAAGTGCTGGGATTACAGGCGTGAGCCACCACGCCTGGCCGATTTCCTCAATTTATAAGTCACCACATCAATATATTCAATGTGGATTATTTTATTTCTTCCATGATGAGTCACGGAAAGCAGAAGCTTTAATAACAAAAGCTTTAAGGACTCAGGAAGCACAAGGCGGCCGTCCTGGTTCTCCAGGAGTCCATGCTTAACACTGGACTCATGTCCTCTCGAATACTCGTCGTTTCTGCAATGTGAGTGTGTAGCACTGAAAACCAGTGGGTTATCATAGGTAATCTGACTTAGACCATGGAGTTCATTCAAATTGTATATCTAAATAATTTTAGTATGGGCCGATTTAGCATGGTAGTCTGGCAAAGTATTTTTTGGTATGTAATTCATTTTTGTTTTACTTGTGTTAGCAATTTTATAAACCTGTCAGTTTTTGTTTTTTCTGTTTTTTTGTTTTTTTTTTTAATTGAAGCTACAGGAATTCTTACCCAGGAGTTACAGGAATTCTTGCGGAATTGGGAAATTCGTGGGGAATTCTTACCGATGATATGACATTTTAAAATGTATTCGCTTTTCTATGACATGATTTTAAAGTTATTAGAAGCCTGTATTCAAGAGTGCTTTTCGGAGTCCTTTCCATCATTTTACGAATCTTTTAAAAGATACCATCTTCTAGGATTTTGTATGCTTGTAAAGTTTTCAGAAACTGGATCAGCCTTAAGTAATTAACTGTGGAAATGACTTTAAATAGTTATAGTTTTTATTTATTTATTTATTTATTTATTTATTTATTTATTGTATAATTTGAGACAGAATCTCTCTCTGTTGCCTAGGCTGGAGTGCAGTGGTGTGATCTTGACTCACTGCAACCTCCACCTCCCGGGTTCAAGCGATTCTCCTGCCTCAGCCTCCCGAGTAGCTGTGATTACAGGCGTCCACCACCATGCCCAGCTAATTTTTTTTGTATTTTTACTAGAGATGGGGTTTCACCATGTTGGCCAGGCTAGTCTCGAACTCCTGACCTCGTGATCTGCCCACCTCGGCCTTCCAAAGTGCTGGGATTACAGGCGTGAGCCACTACGGCTGGCTATTTTTTGCTTTTTTCAATCAATTTTGTGGGCATCTTTGCTCCGTAGAGTTTGACCTTATTTATTTGAACACATATTAGATACTGAGAAGGGGCAGAGGTTACCTAGACTACAAAATAATCCAGTGATTCTAGACTCAACAGGGACTCCTTCAATAGAGCATTGTTGATTTTTAATTTTTTGGTGCTGTAGAATAAAATCCTTCCTACTTTTTGTTTTTTTGAGATGGAGTTTTGCTCTTGTTGCCCCAGGCTGGAGTGCAATGGCACGATCTCGGCTCACCACAATCTCCACCTCCTGGGTTCAAGCGATTCTCCTGCTTCAGCTTCCTGAGTAGCTGGGATTACAGGTACATGCCACCATGCCCAGCTAATTTTGTATTTTTAGTGGAGATGGGGTTTCTCCATGTTGGTCAGACTGGTCTCAAACTCCCAACCTTAGGTGATCCGCCTGCCTCGGCCTCCGAAAGTGCTGGGATTATAGGGGTGAGCCACAGCGCCCTGCGTTTTTTTTTTGTTGTTGTTTTTTGGTATGGAATTTCACTCTGTCACCCAGACTGGAGTGCAGTGGCGCTATCTGGGCTCACTGCAACCCCTGCCTCCCAGGTTCAAGAGATTCTCCTGCCTCAGCCTCCCAAGCAGCTGGGATTACAGTTGCAAACCACCACACCCAGCTACTTTTGTATTTTTAGTGGAGGCAGGGTTTCTCCATGTTGGTCAGGCTGGTCTCAAACCCCTGACCTCAGGTGATCCACCCGCCTCAGCCTCCCAGAGTGCTGGGATTGCAGGCATGAGCCACTGCACCTGGCTGTAACTCAATATCTTAGTCCATACATCCTATAACAAAAACCACGGACTGGGTGATTCGTAAACAATAGATATTTACTGTCACAGCACCAGTGGGTGGGTTGTCAGAGATCAAGACACTGGCAGATTCGGTGTCTGGTGAGGGCCGCTCTCTGCTTCCAAGGTGGTGCCTTGCTGCTGCACCCTCCATAGGGGAGGAGCGTTGTATCCTCACATCGTGGATGGGGGAAGGGGAAGTGAGCCAATGCCTGAATGAAGCCTGTAGGTAACGCCCCACATGAGCAGCACTAAGGAAGGATAGCTGTGCAAACCTCAGGCACAATTAGTACCTGAAGATTATCTTAGTTTATAGTGTTATTAATTATTCAGCTATTTCCTTTACTTAATCTTTCTATATAATCATATAGTGACTCACTGCTTAATAGATCTAGCTTATATAAACATACTTAGTACTTATGTCTAGCATACTTAGTTCCATATAATCTATGTAGTCATAAATATTGTAGTCTATATAATCATATAGGTATTCTACATAATCATATAGGTATTATAGTCAGAGCTGTACCGACACATTTAGCGCTGATTTATATAATCCTTCCATATAACCATATGGTAGTTTGTAGTAGGAGGAATGCCTAGAGCAGTCACAGAGCGGAAGCAGTACATGGGAAAACAGCAGACCAGGACAAGAACCAAAGACCCAAGCAGTGGCGTCCCTGCCTGAAAGGGCATACGCTGTATGGCAGGCTTGGAGCAAGAGTCTCTCCTCCTGATAAAGGAGTTGTAGTACCTTGTATCCAGTTCCTGTGGAAAGTAGGCCTTAGCCTGAGATCCCGCAAATAACCGAGGGAGAAGAACCCCTCTGGTGTGACCAGTCACGGCAGGTGTACACCCTGTCAGCCTTTTCTCACTTCTGTGCTAGCTCAAATCATTCTCCCAATATCTTAGAGAAGAGCACAAGTCTGTCAGCTCCCACTGCATTGGCTTACAGCGTCCTTCTATTAGAAATTCTTTGAAGTTTCCAGCCCCCAGATAAGAAGTGTTGCGCATGACACCTGTTGCACACAGCCCACCTCATTTCCTCAATGACCTAATGGGGGTGGACCCCTTTTCTGTACATGATCCTCTACTGCGCACGACACAGCCCTCTACTGTTCATGGCCCACCTCTCTGCCCAGGCAACATAATGGGGTGGCCCCCTCACCTGCTACCCATGTGATTATGTATGCCCTATCACTAAGCCTATAGATGACCTCACTCATGACCCTACCCCCCTGCCTTGTACCTAATAAATACAGACGCTTCTGGATGTTCGGGGCCTCACCTGTCTCTGCTCATAGGTGGCATGGCCCCCCGAGCCCAGCTATTCTTCTCCAGTTCTTCAGTGTCCTGTCTCTTCTCTAATGTGCCTCAACACAGCATAAGGGACACCCCACGACCCTGTGGGGCCAACAGCCCTACATAAGCCTCCTGTATAAGGGCCTTAATCCTGTTCTCGAGGGAGGGGCCCTCATGGCTTAGTCACCCCTTAAGGGCCCCCCTCTTAATACCATCACATTGGCAACACCTGGATTTCAGAGGGGACACATTCAAACCATAACACCCAGGATTTATGGATGTTGTTCTCTTTTTTTTTTTCTTTTTGAGACAGAGTCTTGCTCTGTCACCCAGGCTGGAGTGAAGGGGCACGATCTCGCCTCACTGCAGCCTCTGCTCCCCAGGTTCCAATAAAATAAATGTATTTTCCCCACTCCTCTTGTTATTCAGAATTCATATTTTATTTCTAAGGTCCTATATCTGGCTGGTGACTAAATGCAATTCCACTAGTAAAACTTAAAAATAGTTTCCCATCTTGAAATGTACATTGATTTTACAGAAAGCCCAGAATTCAACTCCAAAGGTGAATAAAATGAAGTATCAGAGAACAAAATTGCCTGGGACCTTCCATTTCTCTGCTCCCCCAAAAAGAATCTCCCAGTTCCCTGCAACCCAGAAGAATCAAGTAAGATTCTCCTGGCTCAGCCTCACAAGTAGCTGGGATTACAGATGTCCGCCACCACGCCCAGCTAATTTTTGTATTTTTAGTTGAGACAGGGTTTCACCACATTGGCCTGGCTGGTCTCGAACTCCTGACCCCAGGTGATCCATCCGCCTCACCCTCCGAAACTGCTAGGATGACAGGCATGAGCCACCACACCCGGTGGCTGGATTTACAGACTTTAAAATTATCTTTATTTTTTTCAATTATAAAATTATTCACCCACTTAGAAAAGCAAAATGGAAGAAGGAGGAAAGAAAGATCTTCTGTACTTGGGTAAGGCCAGGTCTGGGGCAAGGAACAGGCACTGTGGAGCTTGGTGCTTGCTCACAGGGCCAGCAGGCTATGAGGTGATGACACGATGACATGCCCCAGGGATAGTCATCTCGAGTCGCTTCTTGATGATGAGGGGTATCCGGGTCCAAGCTGCAAACTTCTCAAGCCAGTCTCTAAATAATCCACAAACCGGGACTGTTGAGACAACTGGTAAGACAACACAGGGAGGAAGGGAGGGAGAGGTGAGTATGAGATCATTAGGAAGAGAAAAGGACTGGCACCAGAAGGGCCTGGAAGGTCTGGAGAAAAACAGGGGTGACAAGAGGATCTTAGAAAAGGGAGATTGTCTGTTTACTCTGTTGATGGTTTCTTTTGCTGTGTAGGAGCTCCATTTAATTAGATCGCAATTGTCAATTTCTGGTTTGGTTGCATTTGCTTTTCAGAATTTAATCATAAATTCTTTGCATAGACGAGTGTCCAGTAGAGTATTTCATATTTCCCAGGTTTTCTTCTAAGATTTTTTTTTTTTTTTTTTTTGAGACAGAGTCTCGCTCTGTCCCCCAGGCTGGAGTGCAATGGTGCAATCTCGGCTCACTGCAACCTCTGCCTCCCGGGTTCAAGTGATTCTTCTGCCTCAGCCTCCTGAGTAGCTATGATTATAGGCATGTACCACCACACCTGGCTAATTTTTTTTTTTAGTAGAGACGGGGTTTCACCATCTTGGTCAGGCTGGTCTCAATCTCCTGACCTCGTGATCCACCCAACTCAGCCTCCCAAAGTGCTGAGATTACAAGTGTGAGCCACCACACCTGGCCTTTTTCTAAGATTTTTGTAGTTTGAGGTCTTACATTTAAGTCTTTAATTCATCTTGGGTTAATTTTTTTTTTTGAGACAGAGTTTTGCTCTTGTTGCCCAGGCTGGAGTGCAATGGCATGATCTTGGCTCACTACAACCTTCACCTCCCAGGTTCAAGCGATTCTCCTGTCTGAGCCTCCTGAGTAGCTGGGATTACGGGCATGTGCCACCATGCCCAGTTAATTTTGTATTTTTAATAGAGACAGGGTTTCTCCATGTTGGTCAGGCTGGTCTCGAACTCCTGACCTCAGGTGATCCGCCTGCCTTGGCCTCCCAAAGTGCTGGGATTACAGGCGTGAGCCACGACACCCCACCCTTTTTTTTTTTTTAAAAAAAAAAAGCTAGTCTCACTCTGTTGCCCAGGCTGCAGTGCAGTGACACGATCTCGGCTCACTATAGCCTTCACCTCCCTGAGCTCATTTGATCATCCCACCTCACCCTCCCAAACAGCTGAGACCATGGGTACATGCCACCATGCCTGGCTGATTTTCATATTTTTTGCAGAGATGGGGATTTGCCATGTTGCCCAGGCTGGTCTTGAACTCCTGGGCTCAAGCAATCCACCCACCTCTGCCTCCTGAAGTGCTGGAATTACAAGCATAAGTCATCATGCCCCGCACATCTTGAGTTAATTTTTTTCTTTTTTCGGGATGGAGTCTTGCTCTGTCACTCGGGCTGAAGTGCAGTGGTACAATATCTGTTCACTGCAACCTCCACATCCCAGATTCAAGCAATTCTCCTGCCTCAGCGTCCCGAGTAGCTGGGATAGTAGGCACCCACCACCATGCCCAGCTAATTTTTGTATTTTTAGTAGAGACGGGGTTTTACCACGTTGCCCAAGCTGGTCTCAAACTCCTGACCTTGTGATCCGCCCACCTCAGCCTCCCAAAATGCTGAGATTACAGGCATGAGCTACCGTATCCAGCCGAGTTAATTTTTGTATATGGTAAGGACATAAAGATGGAAATAATAAACACTGGGGACCCCAAAAGAAGTAGGGGCGGGAGGGGGGCCAGGGTTGAAAAACTACCTATTGGATGCTATGTTCCTGTAGATTGGGTGACTCAAACCTCAGCATCACACAGTATATCAATGTAACAACCCTGCACATGTACCCCTATAATCTAAAAGAACAAAAGAGAGAGAGAGGGAGGAGCTGGGGGTCCCTGGTGTGAGAGGAGAACACAAAAAAGAAACAGGTGGCGGGGCCAGGCTCGGCGGGTTACACCTGTAATCCCGGCACTTTGGGAGGCTGCAGCAGGTGGATCACTTAAGGCCAAGAGTTCAAGACCACCCTGGGCAACATGGTAAAACCCTATCTCCACTAAAAATGTAAAAATTAGCTGGGCATGGTGGTGGGTACCTGTAATCCCAGCTACATGGGAGGCTGAAGCATGAGAATCACTTGAACCTGGGAGGTGGAGGTTGCACAGTGAGCTGAGATGGCACCACTGCGCTCCTGCCTGCGTGGCACAGTGAGACCCTGTCTCAAAAAAGAAAAGAAAAAAAAGGGGGAAGAGCAGTGGGCAGAGGCGTGATCAGGAGTGGGGCTGAGGCGGGCGGTGAGGAGGCAGTGGGCAGCTGCAGGACAGCGTCTCACCTTTATCTTCTCCAGCCGTCTCTTTATGGCTCGACTTGTTTCACCTAGCTCCTGTAACTTCTCAGAGGGGTTGAAGGGAGGTGGTTCCCCGTGATCCACAAAGTTTTCCCAGCAGTCAGTAAACTCTGAGATGGAAGAGGAGAAAGCAGCCAGGCCCCAGGGCAGCAGCTGCAGCGCCAGGAGCTCCTCCTTCCTTTCCCCTCTCCTCTCTTCCTCTCCCTGGACAGTGCTCTCTCCGGGGAATTCTCCCTCCTGGGTGGCGTCGGATATTGGGCCTCAACTGGGCCACAATCCTTCCTTCCTGACCTCCCACAGATGCCCCCACCCCCACCCCTACCCCCACCCACACCCCAGGGTTTTGGCCTCTTGGAACTGCAAAGCCTCCTTCCTACCTGGGAGGCCCATGACCTCCACGGGGATCTGGGATTCCGACAGACGCTGCAGCACCTTCTTGTTGCGCTGGCGCCAGTGGTAGTACAGGCGGGAAGCGAAGATGTGCAGGTTCAGATGGTCTTGAGCCTTGGCGAAGGCAATCAGCTTCCGGGCACAGGAGGGACAGGGGCTCCATGTGAGGTAACAGGTGATTTCGTAGCGCTGGGTTTTGTCCAGTCCCATGGACTCGATCTCATCAATAAAGCAAATTTCTGCATGGCGATTTTTCTGGAGAGGGTCCCAAACAGAGAGAAGGAAGGTAAGAGGACAGAGGCCAGGATTCACGTGACTGGTGGCGGGGGTGCAGGGGGCGCTGGGATGGGGGTGGGGGATGGAGGGGATCTGTCTGGTGAACTTTCTAGTGTGTAGCCTGGCAAGCACCCACTTCCTGCCTTCCTTGGTTTATACAGCCCTGCACTCAGGCACTCATGGGTTAATTCATTTGTCCCGGGATTTCCACAGCTTTCTCTAAATTGGACAAAGATCCCAGCATCCAGAGGAGGAGAGAACACCTCCATGCCCTAGTCCCGAAGCTCTGTCGACTCTGCCTTTGGACACCTGCCCAGGAGGCTGTGTCCAACCTGGGGATCCTAAAGAGCAGGTGAGAGCCGGGGGTGGAGGCAGGGCAGGTCGGGCAGGCAGCAGAGCAGAAGGCAGGGATGTGATGGAGTTGCACTCGGACCTTGGCACCGCCCCTCACCTTCCCCAAAGTAGTGACTGAGCTGAGACCAGGAGAATGAGTAAATGTCAGCTTCCTCAAAGAGGGGCAGAAGGAGCATTCTACAGAAGGGATTCTACAGAAGGGATGGCTTCTTGGGAGGTCAGGGGATGGGAAGGAATGGGGAGCGTCCCAGGGAAGCTGGGCCACTCAGACCCAGCTAAGCCAAAACTCACGCAGGGACCGAGGGTTAGGAAAACACAGAGGGTGTTAAGTCAGCAATTGAGAAATTTCTAGGCAGGCATTTCATGTATTTTCCGCACACATCGGATGGGGTTAGTCCCTGCCGGTCCTGTGCCCAGAGAGCCCGTGTGGCACCTCGTTTTCAAAGTAGCCTCTGGTAGGCGTGGAGCCATTCTGTGGCATCAGCTGGTAACACAAGTATGTCCTCCTGGGGTAGTAAGGCCGTTTGCCTCCGCACTGGCGCTTCCGGTTGTTAAACTGTAAGCTGAATGTTTCGGCTGTTAGCAGAGGCATCACGTTTCTGTGCAACAGAAAGGGAAAAACCAAAGATGCAGGGAGCACCTTCTGGAGTCACCCCAGGCTCAAGCCACTTTTCAAACCCAACTGGTTTTTTTTGTTTTTTTTTTTGTTGTTTTTTTTTTTTTTTTTGAGACGGAGTCTCACTCTGTCGCCTAGCCTGGAGTGCAGTGGCTTCATCTCGGCTCACTGCAACCTCTGCCTTCCAGGTTCAAGCGATTCTCCTGCCTCAGCCTCCCAAGTAGCTGGGATTATAGATGCCTGCCACCACACCCGGCTAATTTTTGTGTTTTTATTAGAGACAGGGTTTCACTATGCTGGTCTTGAACTCCTGACCTCAGGTGATCCGCCCTCCTCGGCCTCCCAAAGTGTTGAGATTACAGGCGCAAGCCACCGTGCCCGGCCAGGATCTTTCTTTTTAAAATGTAATATTATATTACAAAGTGTGTTCCTGTGGGCCCGGACCCCTGTGCTTACTTCTTGTCTCCCTGCGGGCCTGAGCCCCTTTCTCTGGCTTATCTGATTGGTGGTTGCCCTTCTACTTTCTATTCTGCTTTCTGGAAAACCTCTGAGGATTTCAAGCCTCCTAGTCCTGAGAATTTCTGCAGCCTTCCCAAGCAGGAAGACCAGGGAGAGGGGAAGAGGAGGGGATGCTGGCAAGGGCAGCAGGGCCAAGGTGACCTCTCCCAGCTCAGGCCTAACTCTGGTCTTTCCAGGGGCAGACCCCTCATCCTCCCAGTATTTCTGCCACCCATCCTCCAACCCATTAAAAATAACAGAAGTGAATAAAATTCTCCACTTCAAAATAAGAGCTCTTAGTATTTAAGTTCAATTAATTTCTGGCATTTTACCTATTCATGTTATTATTATTTTTCATAGTTTTAGTAGATAAGGGGTCTCCCTATGTTGCCCAGGCTGGTCTGGAACTCCTGGCCTCTAGTGATCCTCCCCTCTCAGCTTCTCAAAGTTTTGGGATTCCAGGTGTGAGCCATTGTGCCTAGCAAGGCCTGTCATTAAAAAAAAAAAATCAGGATAGCACCTCCATTCCGAGGCCCACTCTTCTAAGTGCTGCGAGGATCTGAGCTTGTGTGATGATGACCTGGGCCTGCAGGGGCCATTCCCATCTTACAGAGGAGGTGCCAGAGGCGCAGAGAGGCAGGGTAACCTGCCCAGGACACGGAGCTGGGCGGATGGAGCTGGAGCCCCTTTCCAGGCCAGCCCTGTCCAGCCTCTGCAGCACGGGCCCTGCACGAGGGAGCCGCTGGGGACTGGGCTCTCTTCTCACTACATTTTAAAATAAGAGCATTTCTCCTGATCATTGAGTTTTTCCCTATATTTGGAGTTATGGCGATTGTGGAGGAAGAGCGTGTGTTTGGGGTCATCTGCATCCTCCTGTGCCCACAGTGGAGACATCCTTGGGAGACATGATTTATCTTGTGCTTCAGAGACCATCCCCTCCCCGACACCCTCACATAAGACTTTGTATTTAAAACAAAGTAAATCTTACAGAAAGTTCATCAAAGCACTGTGAAT
>CAUYLG010061738.1:0-26016 GCA_963573385.1 Cacajao melanocephalus | reverse complement strand
CAATCCCCCCACCCCGTGTTATTCCTCTGCTAGTCCCCCACCCCCCAGGCCCCCGTGTGTGATGTTCTCCTCCCTGTGTCCGTGTGTTCTCATTGTTCAACACCCACTTATGAGTGAGAACATGCGGCATTTGGTTTTCTGTTCTCGTGTCAGTTTGCTGAGAATGATGGTTTCCAGTTCCATCCATGTCCCTGCAAAGGACATGAACTCATTCGTTTTTATGGCTGCATAGTATTCCATGGAGTATATGTGCCACATTTTCTTTATCCAGTCTATCATTGATGGGCATTTGGATTGGTTCCAAGTATTTGCTATTGTGAACGTGCTGCAATAAACATATGTATGCATGTGTCTTTATAATAGAATGATTTATAATCCTTTGGGTACATACCCAGTAATGGGATTTCTGAGTCAAATGGTATTTCTATTTCTAGATCCTTGAGGAATCATCACACTGCCTTCCACAATGGTTGAATTCAATTAATTCATTTCTTAAAAAATTACCAACCTTGTTAGGTTGAAATGGCAAGGTAAATGAGATTATTTGTTTGGAAAAATCATTCTAAATGGGTTCATTCTCTTCCCATCAGACCCATACTTTTGCATTCTTTCTGCTAAACCCCTTCCTGTGTTTAACTAAAAATTCAGCTATTTCTTTGAACTGTGGCACAGCCATGTCTTTTCCATCTTGAACTTGCACAATTGGTTTCTTTTGGATCCTTAGTGTAAGACATTATATTTATCCCTGTTAAATTGCATCCTTTTGGTGTCAGCTTGGCCTTTTCAGCCCATTGAGAGAATGTTGAATTTTACATTGGCCTATTATTATATTAAACATTTTTCACATTTTATGTCATTGAAAAATCTGATAAGTGTTCTTCTTATGTCTACTTTGATGCCATTAATAAAAATATTGAATAGAGCAGAATCCAGGGGCAGAGCCTGTGGCATTCAATCAGTGGTCCCCCAACAGGTTGTGACAGAGCCATTTATCAAGGCTTTTGGCTGTAGATTCATAACCAGCTGTGAATCCACTTAATTTTTCTCTCATAAAGCCCACCCTCTTATAGATAATGAAAGACTTCACCAAGTGCTTTATTGGAATTAAAGACACTACATCTATGACATTCTCCTGGTCTGTCAACCTCATGCTAATAACTCTGTCAAAAAAAGAAAGTTAATAAAGTTTGGCAAAAACTGATTTTCAGTGAGGCCACTGAAGTTTGAAGAGTAGCTGATGGTGCAGGGGTTGTTGCCAGGGAAAAGGTGCATAGTTGCCTGCTGAGCTCCTTCTGGTCGTGTTCCAGGGGAGGGCTCAGCCCTTCCATTTCAAAAACTGGGCTTAATCAAAACACTGAATGAAGTTAGAATTTTATGAAGCTCATTTTATACCCGGCACTGTGCTGAGTGTGTTGCATATGTCTCATTTAATCCTAACAATTACACTAAGAAATGAGTACTATTTTTTAACTTCATCATTTTACATAAGTTAGGTGATGCTGAGAGAGGTTAAATAATTGACCAAAAGGCATATGTAGTAAATGCCAGTACCAACACTCACACTCAGGTCACCCTGACACCAAGTCCTGCTCTTAATCACTATGCCCTCCTGAGCAGGTTCTGTGCCTCAGTGGTGTTGATGTAATTTAATTAAGGAGAGATCTATTTATCAGGATGTCCAGTCTGTTAATACATGATGGGAAGGATTCTCTAACTGTGACCAATTTGCTTCCCTCCCTGATCTCCCATCTTCAGCACTTCCTCTTCTCATATCTGGGTACTCAGAAAACCAATTCAGTGATTGCTACTTCCTGGTACATCTGGTATTGAAGGAAAGGGAATTTTGAGGGATGTTTCATTTGGATCAGTACAAAACCTGATAAAATCGCCCCTTGAGGCCAGGTGCGGTGGCTCACGCCTGTAATCCCAGCACTTTGGGAGGCCAAGACGGGAGGATCATGAGGTCAAGAGATCAAGACTATGCTGGCCAACATGGTGAAACCCCGTCTCTACTAAAAATACAAAAAATAGCAGGGTGTGGTGGCACGCACCGGTAGTCCAGCTACTCAGGAGGCTGAAGCAGGAGAATCACTTGAACTTGGGAGGCGGAGGTTGCAGTGAGCCGAGATTGTGCCACTGCACTCCAGCCCGGGGGACAGAACAAGACTTCATCTTTAAAAAAAAAAAAAAAAAAAAAAGCCCCTTGAGTGATCAGTGAACTTATTTAAAATGCAGTCTCTCCCCATAATGCTGCCAGAGCTAGACATTCTAATTCTCTTTTCCATAGCTTTATTGCTTGAAGCTGCCGTCTACCTTTGCTTCCGACCCCACCCTGTACACCTTCTTTGTTTATCTGGGTTTCAGTATCACTGATTAAACTATAGTCACATTGCCAGTCTATTTCATTGACTCTTCATGGGCCAGGAGGTCATTCTGACCTCAGTCACTTTGTTTTTCCTAGTCTGTTTTGTGTTGCTATAACAGAACATCTGAGACTGGGTGATATATAAAGAAGAAAAGGTTTATTTACTTCATGGTTCTGCAGGCTAGGAAGTTCAAGAAGCACGGTGCCAGCACCTGCTCAGCTTCTGGTGAGAATTTCTGGTGCTGTATCACAACATGGCAGAAGGTTAAAGGGGAAGCTGACGGATGAAGAGGTAAAACCCACAGGGTGTCCTGGCTTCTTAACAACCCATTCTTGCAGGAATTAATTCATCCCTGTGAGAACTAATCCAGTCTTGCCAGAGCAAGAACTCCTGAGAGAATGCCACCAATTATTTCAAGAAGGATTCGCCACCCCATCACCCAGATACCTCCCATTAGGCCCCATCTGCCAACACTGCCACATTGGAGATCCAGTATCAACCTGAGTTTTTCTCAGGAAAAACTCAAACCATAGCATTGTCGATGTGATTAATTTGGTGCTTAGAATGCAACCTTATTCCCTGGTTCTTGAGTGTCATTTCATGATCACCACCTGTTACCCATCCAGAGAGAGTCCATGTTGGCTCCTAGTGATCACTCTTTTCAAACATCCATAAGCCATTTGTTGTAAGTATTTAGAAATCATAAACACTTTTACCAAAATGTTATGACTCGGAGGACTAAGACCCTCAAAAATGTACCCACATAGGGAAGTCAGTACTAATTTACTCTGTTGTACACTTAGAACAGAGAATATGCTACTCATCCAATAGCCTATAGCTAAACAGTACTAGGCTCCTAGAACAAAGCTACCCTGCAGGTCACATTTTCCTTAAGACATCCTGCAGTGTATGTGTTGCTCACTCTTCCGTCCAGCTGATAAGGGGTACACTCCAAGACAACAGAAGTCATCTTCTAGAACAGCCTGGATTATAGCCTTCAGGAATGGCCTTATTTATACTATACTGCATACTGAATGCATTCTCCCAGCATTATTCTTTTTTAAAAAACAACTTTATTGCAATTTAATCACAGATTATGAAAATCAGCCATCTTAAGTATACAGTTGGATAAATTTCAGTAAACCTATATAGCTGTCCAACCATCAACACAATCCCGTTTTAGAACATTTCATCACCCCAAAAAGTTCCTTTATACTCATTGCAGGCAATCCCTGCTCGTATTTCTACTGTAAACAGCCACTGATAGGCTTTCCCTACATATAGTTTTATACTTTCTAGAAACTCATGTAAAGGGAATCCTACAATATTCTGTCATCTTGTGTGTGGCTTCTTTCACTTAGCATGATATTTTTGAGGTCTGTTGTTGCTATAGCGCGTATCATGTAGTCCATTCCTTGGTGTCATTAGGCAGTATTTTGTTGCATGAATATACCAAATTTTACTTACCCATTCACCAGTGGATTGGATATTTGGATTGTTTCTAATTTTTAGCTATTATGAATAATGTTGCTTAAACAGTCATGTACAAATCTTTATGCGGGCATATGTATTTATTTTTAGCCAGGAGTTGCTAGCTAGGGTCAACTTGCTGCGTTGTATGTTAGAAAACTGGGTCAAAATTTGAGAAACTGGCAGTTTCCCCAAAAGTGCCTATGTGATTTACAATCCTACCAGCAAGATGAGAGTTCCAGTTCCTCTGCATCTTTACATCCTAGGTATGGTCATTCTTTTTGAATTTTAGCCATTCTTATGGGTATAGAGTGATTCCCGGCTCTACTATATGATGTGACTCTCCAGGAGATAAGGAAGGTGATGGTGAGGGTGGGGACAATGGAAGAAAAGGGATGATGAGAAATCTCTCACTGTTGTTATTATCCCTTTTTTTTCCTCTTTTTGAACCTGTCCTTGGGACTCAACCTCTGCTTTCCTTATAATACTTTTTTTTTTAATCTTAACATCCTTTTTCGCTCCACACATAGCTGAAATATGGTAAACATCCAATTCTAAAGTGCAGTAGTAGCTGGCTAGGCTAAGTAAAATCTGTGGATGCATTTTTAAAACTTTAATTTGGCTAGTTTTAGGTAGATTTTTACCTCCTCCCACATAAAACCCTTTTATCAGAGCAGCTGACAGAAACAGAATTGGCTGGGTTGAATTCACTGCCTCTTTCACTACTCTGTATGCTGATAGAGGGTGTTATATGCCATTAAAGTAGCTAAACATCAAGAAGAGGGGCAGAGCAGCAACAGAGCAGAAAAGACCATTTATAATCCAAAAGTGGAGTAACCAGTCCCTCACCTAGGATTGTCTCTGGAGACTCAATTTTTCTTAGAGCTTCTTTTAAAAATACGGGTGTATTCACCCACATTTGGGTATATTCATGTATGTTGCATGTTTCCATTTATTTTATATGGACATATGTTCATGAATTTTGATAACCATAATTTCATTTACAATATTGAGAGTATCAGTCATATGATATAATTGATCATAAATTTTATGATCTCAAAAATTGAAAGGAAATAAAATTGGAAAATACCCTCCTTAGCAGTGAATATCCTGCATGGTTAGCAAAATATAGCAAAACAGCAGTCTCTTTACCTCTTAAGATGCAGAACATTTTTATGTATTCATAATACTCCAGGGAGATTTGCAGTTTTCAGATGCTATTAGCACATCTTCGCATCTCCAAGAATAACTTCAGATGTGGGATATTGAACATACTTCCGATTTTCTTTTGTAACACATTTTTTCTTCTGTAATCCCAATGATCAGGTTATTGAGCAATGTAAACCAAATTTGTCCCATAAAAACCTAACTGGCAGCAAGCTTTACTTAAAAGTAACTTACAGGGAAATTAGTTGGAAACTGATTTATTGGTTTGTTTTGTGTGTTTTTTTTTAATCTTCTGAAGCAATGTTTATGTGAAAATTGAAAAATTAATACCTTCATCAAGAGGTAATTCAGAGAACTTTAAACCTAAGATTCTTATTCATTACGAACGAAAGCCTTGTACCTCCAGAGCCCTTAAATGTTCAGAGGCTATTATACCATTAAGTTCTCTCTTTCCATGCAAAGATGATCTCATTTCCTCATAATTAGTATTTCCTGTTTAATGAGACAGACTATATTCAGAAAACACACATTCCTCATTCCTCACTCTTTCTCACTATCATTTGCTCCCTCTGGTGCTGTTTAACTTGGAACCTCTTTTTCTTTCCATAAGTTAGTACAGTTGTATTTCAGTGGCATCTCTCAAATAGTTATTTGCTGATTATTTAGTAGCAGTTGATTTGGAAAGTAATAGCTCAAGGAAAAGGGAATTTGGAAACTAGTCAGAGGGATTTTTTTTTTTTTAGATGAAATGGCAGAGGTAAAGGGAAAGAGTTACAGATGGTGGGAGGTAAAGAAATTTTACATCACCCATGCCAAGACTGTGTATAGGAATTAAGGTGCCAAAGCTCAGAAATAATAGAAGACTCTTGAGAGTGGAAAGGGAATGAAATAAGACATAGGTGTTATTTTCCTTCCTTCTTTTTCTTGTAGAGACATCTCCCCTGTTTTGTTTGTTGTCCACCTTGAAAGGGGTTTGAGTTGAGATCTTAGGGATCACCTTTGAGTTGTACGCATGGGCTAGTGCATTGAGGGACCCTGAGATGCAGTGGTCTTTCTAGCGCCTATAGTCGAGTTGATCAGTCAAGAAACATACACATAAAAAGCTAGCTGTGCGCACCAGGATGTATCAAGTGTCAACAGCACAGGGCAGCGCACCGATACTAAAGAAATTCAGCGAGAGAAAGGTTGATGTAATCTAAGGTGAGCAAGCAAGGCTTTGGGTGGATCTCAATTTCATCCTTGCCAGATTGTAATGAAAATCCAGGCAGAGACACTCTGGAATATGCACAAATATGTGTACATGGAGCAAAGAAATAACAGGAGAGAAGGTTGGAGAGGTGAAAGGCACGATTATGGATCTTAAATCTACCCAGAGATATCCATATTAGTACATTTAAATAACAAACGTTAATACCCAAATTAGTGTAGATAGGGTAAGAAAGTTTTAAGTTTCTGTTATACTTAAAAGAGAAATACCTTAGTTAGTACCTTAGTTCTGTGCTTTATAATTTCCAGAGAAGTCCTAGTCTTTCTCATTCAATCCACAGAAACCATTTTAGGCTGGGAAGGCTGTATAGACATATATATTTAGATAGATAGGTAGATAGATGCATACATACACAAATATACACATATGTTCACATATTTTTAATATTTTTTCTACCACCTGGATTGAGAGCCCTAGAGGACTCGATATTTTTTCCTCTTTGTGGCTCACAAATTACATAACATGGTGGTTATATGTGAAAGGCATCCAAGAAATGTTTGTTGAATAAGACTGTTATTGTCCCCTTTATATCAAAACTCAAAGACATTAGAGATGACTTAGCTGGAAGACGAGTAAGAGAAGAACCAAATGTCATGACTTTCTGCTCCTAAGATCTTTCTGTTCACTACCCCATGCTAGACATGGATTATTGCAGTCAAAGAAATAAGAGAGAAAACGTCATGGTCAAAAATTGTGTGCAAGTTCAAGTGAGGATTTCTAAGATTACAGGAAGTTGAGATGGAATTATACACAGGCACTTTTGTCTTGATGCTTTCAGGTGGAAAGTATTTAGAAACTGTTATCAGGCAAGGGGGAAATCTTTGACAGTCATTTGCAATTTTAGTTCTGCAGATGAGAACAAAGCAGATCAACTTCCACCACAACTTCCATTCTTGGCATTTAGGAACACCAGAACTGCTCAGAACACTTGCAGTTGTATTAGAAGAGGCTACTCTGAAACCAAGTGAGCTCTGTAGACTTGCATAGGAGCTGTTCTCTTTAGTTGGCAAGTATCTAGAAAGGAAAGGAAAAATAATCTACCCCCTAAAATGGAAGGGAGTTCTCAATGCAGGATGAAATTGTTTTTCCTCCCTCCCTCAATAAAAATCTAGAAATAAAAAGGATGCAGTCTCGTAGTGGTGAGAACTAGAATCGCTTGTGCACCCAGTATTCCTCCATGTGTACTCTCTGAAGAATTCCAGCTCCGTGTGCTATTTCACATCTGTCAGCTAAATCTGATCTCAAAAACATAACCAATGCAAAATATGACACTGAGGAACATTATGTGGATTTGCGATTTTCCCAGGAGGAGTTGGTCCAGCCGGAGATAAATGGATTGAGAATTCATGCAGAACATGGAGACAAACGGTTGCTACATGACTTTTCTTCATGACTTGTGCATTCTTTGGTGTTTTCCATTTGTATCTATGTAAACAGGGCAGTGAGAATGGAAGTTATAGGATGATAAAATTATTTAAGCATGTGGAATGTTTGCTATCTAGAAAGAAATGCAAAACAAAATTTTCAATGATGGGGGAATGTTTAATGAATTCTGACATAGTTGTCTGAAACAATGTGGTAATATGGAGTTAAAATGTCTACTGAGAGTTGTATATGTAGAAAAGTTCTTTAGCTTTAAAGAACTGAAAAAAGCAAAAACTGTACTTATGACCACCATAAAACATAATCATGGGGGAAAACAATGAAGAAATATATCTATTTAGATATAGCCTGTGGATTACTTATTCACTTATTGTTTTTCTGTATTTTATAAAGTATCTAAAATGAGAAAGCAGTATAGCTATTATAATCAAAATGTTATTTAATTTTTTAAAAGCAGATAAAAATGCTTCATTTACATCATGTTTAAACATGTTAAATTTAATGTGATATAAATTTCACATGTTTAATTTTATATCACATTAAATTTTAAAAGAAAAAAGAAGTCTAAATACATTGACTTTCAGCTTTGCTGTGACATGTATTTTGATGTAAGCCATTCCGTATGAGGGTCATGTCATGATATTGTCTGGCAGAATTCCCACAGCCATACCCAGGAACAGAAACCGCAGTGAGATAATATTATAGGATTGTCATTCAGCACAGTTATTCTCCTCTTGCCAGAATTCACAGTGGGGTTTCTGGAATTGTCCTGTTTAAGGGATACTGGAGAAAATTCCTGGAGGTGGCTACTACTGTGGTGAATGGATTCTCACCTGTGGCAGACTTCTGTTGTTTCAACAATATTCCTTGCCTTTGACCCACATTCCTCTTATCATAGTTGTGATAAAAAACCATTAAGAACACATGCAATAACTTTTTTTTTTTTGAGACGGGATTTTGCTCTTGTTACCCAAGCTGGAGTGCAGTGGTGTGATCTCGGCTCACTGCAACCTCCACCTCCCAGGTTCAAGCGATTCTCCTGCCTCAGCTTCCCAAGTAGCTGGGACTATAGGCACGTGCCACCATGCCCAGCTACTGTGTGTGTGTGTGTGTGTGTGTGTGTGTGTGTGTATAGTATTTTTAGTAGAGAAGGGGTTTCACCAAGTTAGCCAGGATGGTCTCGATCTCCTGACCTTGTGATCTGCCCGCCTCAGCCTCCCAAAGTGCTGGGATTACAGGTGTGAGCCACCACACCCAGCCAACTTTTATTTCTTATCTATTAGAACTCAGCAGTTGGAACCACATTCTTATGCTCATGGCTATAATAATTTTTTCTTAATGATGTGATAATGTAGTTATTTGTGCCTAATCTCTCTAATATTGTAAGCTCTGTTCATGGACTTTCCCCTTTGAATCCTCCAAATAATTGGTAGCAGAAACTCCATATAGTTTTTTGAGTTGAATGGATTTCTTTAATATCTTAGAATAACTAAATCTATAATATATTGCCATTATTTTGTCTTTTGCACCTGTTATGTCCTTTGTACAGTTAACTTTCACCCAGACAGTAATGAAAACTCACAGAATCCTTCTCTACTGCAGTAACCATTGCTCTTGGTTTTTTTTTTTTTTTTTTTTTTTGAACTGAAGTTTTCAGACCATATCAGCCATGATGCCTAGAGTTGCAGGAACCCCATCTTCTTACAAAGACAGTCTGCTATTAAGCTGTTCTCACTCAAGACAAACCCAACTGCCTTCAGACTTGACTTTCCCATAATGACCATGTTTCTTTGGAATAGTTTCTCTGTTATTGTTTTGCCAATTGGATTTCTTATTGTCAACTTGGGCATTTTGAAGCCAACTATCACTCTCTGTACCAGAATGAGCCAGCTTGGATTGAATCTTGGGTGATGAGGGTTTCCTGTCCTTGGTCTACATATGTATTTCACAGGGAATACTGTGAGGTATCTGCCCTTGTTGCCTGTGGCTTTAACAGTGCTATAAGCCTTATTAAAAACTGAATTCTTTTAATGTTTTTAGATGCTCAAAACCCTATATAAATGCTTTAAACAAAACTCAAAGTAAGAAGCAACATATTAAGCCTCATGAGGGCATAACCAGTAGAGTAGCTAAGGTCAAAAAGTATAGAGGTTAACAGCAAGAGGAAGAGCAAGGGGAGTGGTGAAGGGCGGGTTAAGAATCAGGTGCACATCCTAGCCATGTGCCTCTTAGCAGTATGACCTTAGGCAAGTTACTTGGCATTTTATAGTATCAAATCTTGCATCTCTAAAATGGGAATGATTTTAATATATGCTATTGTGAGGATTACTGGAGATATTAATATACATGTATAACATTCTTGGTATGGTTTCTAGCACAACTAGAACATAAAATGATGGTATAGAAAATGTTCAATAAATGCAAGTTACCATCAGTATCTTCAGTGATGGGGGCTCATTTCTAATAAACAGGAGAGTTATCTAGGTGATCTTGATAGTACTAACCATCCTGTGTTGTTTCCTATCTATCTTGCCATCATCCATCCATCCATCCATCCACCCACCCATCTGGGTAGCTCTGTGGAGGAGACAGCAATGAAGCTTCAGTGCAGAGGAGTGAAGCTTACCTCTCATTGAAGATTAAATGATACGGATGGGAGAATAGCATATTCTTTTAAATTGGGTCTAGCCTCATAGCTAGAAATCAGCCATGTTCCTACTAGGATAAGTTAGTTCAGTGAGGGTTTTCCCAAAGTTAGCCACATCTCTTCATCCAAAGCACCAGTGTATTTGTTTAACATGGTTGACTTTATGACAATTACCAAGTCCTTGTTCTTCCAGGCCAGGATTTCTATACACCCTCAGAGCCGATTTGCTAGAATAAGCATACTGTGAAAGTTGCTTCTTCTGTGTGTCAGGTACTATACTGGTTATCCTCATAATTTCACTCTTCATCTTCCCAACATTTGAAATTGTCATTAACTTCTTTACTTTATATGTGAGAAAACCTGAGATCAGAGGAGTCAGCTAACCTGCCCAAAATTAAGTTGAGGGAGAGTAAACCAAAAGCAATAGTGGAGATCATATCAGCCCAATTGGACCACAGTTATTTGTTATTTAGTGTCATTTTTGTAAATAATAATAATAAAATGAATGTCTTTATTATAAAAGCATTTCTAGCAGGACTCGGGGAGGGGGCAAGGTAGTACCAACGGCATGAGGTCCAGCTACCTGCTGGGGAGAAGGGTGGTGAAGATTTTATGGGTGGAATTTATATCCAATAGAAGCCTTGGCAAAGTAATTGAGAATTAGAAAATGTACCGTGTTTAGACTTGCAAAATACCTTTGAAAAGATTATCATATTTTTTCTGAGATGGAGGAATTCTTTGATCTTGATGCTTAAAAAAAGAATACAAGAATATAAGGGCATTTCTATGGATTGTACAAACAATCCTGCCTGCAAGTCATCAGCAGTAGGGCCACACTTACTTAGCATATTTATAAATCACCTGAAAGAAATACATAGTGAAATTTCCGGATTTGCAAAAACCACTAAGCTCTTCCAGGTAGTGAAATGCCAAACTGGTTAATAAAAATGCAGAAAGCGAACACAGGGCTGTGTGAGTGGGCAGAAGGATAGCAGATTGACTTCTGCCTGGACAACTGTAAGATAAGGAATTTAGGGAAAAATAATTCAGATCATCCCTCCTAGATTAAAGGGCTTTGAACTATTAGCTGTAACAAAATTAAGGGATTTTATAGTCAGTGTATACTTTTGTCCCCAGTTATTCCTACTGCAGCTGAAAGGCTAGCCAGAAATCAGCTGTGCTTAGGAAGGACATTTCAAAAGGATATTAAAAGCAGAAAACAGTATACCGTATAAATGTAAAGCCATGGTTCATTTATACCTGGAATATTGTGAGCCATTTTTTTTATCATACCTTAAGCAGCTGTAATAGGGTAGGAGAAAGTCCAGAGAATGTCAACTGAAATGATTTATGGAAAAGAAGATCTGCTTTATGAAAACAAACTTGCAAAGATTAGGATTCATCAGCCTGGGGAGGTCAAGGTTTATAAAATAATAGGGATATGGTACATGGGGACATTCACCTTGGCTAACATTTACTCTCCCCATCATCAACAGGCATGGGTCAGAGGGTGGCTGTAAAGGGAATAGGGCATAGTATGAGTGTAAAATCTGTATCTGTTCAGGCCAGAAGGCCAAGAAGCTAACTGACAAATAGGTAAATAAAAAGTCAAGGTAGATGAAATATACACAGACATAAAAAAGAATGAAATTATGTCCTTTGCAGCAATATGGATGCAGCTGAAGGCCATTACCCTTAATTAATGCAGAAACAGAAAACCAAATATTGCATGTTCTCACTTACAAGTGCGAGCTAAACGTTGAGTACTCATTGGCATATAGGTGGCAACAGTAAACACTGGGGACTACAAAAGAGGGGAGGGAGGAAGGGGACAAGGGCTGAAAAACTACCTATTGGGTACTATGCATGCTACCTGGTGACGGGATCATTCATACCCTAGACCTTAGCATCACGCGGTGTACCCATGCAACAAACCTGCACATATACCATCTTCATCTAAAAATAAAAATTGAAATTATTTTTTTTTTAAAATTTCAAGGTAGCATGCCATGCATGTGGAATGCATGCCAAAGAAACACTCACCCTACCTTCTATCTTAAAACTTGAAAAGAGAAGAAAAAAATTTACACATGGGGTAACGACTTTGGAAACTAGTTACCCAACAAGATTATTATATCTTGGGACTACACATAGGTAGGGAAGAGGTAAATACATTTTTATAAATGGATTAATATGCAATAGGTTGTTTTAAGAAGTCAGTAATATTTGGAGATATCCCCAGATTTTATGCTGTATAGTTTGGAGTAAAAGATGCTTTGGAATCGGGCCAATCTGATTCAAATCCCAGAGCTACCACATGCTGGCTCTTGGGTAAGTGACTTAACCACTCCAAACCACAGTTTCTTCATCTGTCAAGTGAGAACTCCTTCCAGATAGAGAAGTTGGGAAGATTGAAAAGGGTGTGGCCTAAGTAAAGCACCAGGAATGGGGCTGAGGATTGAGGCTCTGCAATTCTCATTTCCCTTTGAGAGCTCTTCTGCCACATGCCATTTGCATATGGTCAGATTCAAAATACCATCCTGGGGAGGCTCTGAGTCTACCCCAACAAGCAATGCTTCCATCTAACCGTATCCTTACACAAGATAACTCTAATTTTGCAACTGTCATCTCTATTACCATTCATTCTTTCATATTCATTAATCCCTTATTTTTTTAGTCATCCTTTTGGAAAATAATAGTGATCAACATATGCTAGTGCCCTGCTCCCAGGGAGCTTATCTGGAGAAGGTAGAACAAAACACAAACACTAAGCCTGTAAAGAAAGTGCTTTCAGAGCATGATAAAATGAGGATCATCATGGAGAGCATGCCAGAGATTGAAGGCACGGATCCTTCAATAAGGAGGTGGGGGAAGACCTTTCTGAGGAGACAGCACTAGAACACCGTCCAGAACCATGAGAAGTCACTGGTTATTTGAAAATCTCAGAGGGGAGAGGGAAAATTCCAGGCTGGTAGCTGATCAGGGGTAGAGGCCCCAAGACAAGAATGAATGTCGAGCTTCCAAGACCCAGAAGAGGCTGGCGTGACTGCGTGTCTGGGATGGAGGGAAAGAGAGGGAAGCCTATCCCCATTACCCCGAAGCCAAGTCTGGACTCAGATTTTATCCTGTGAGGTTTCGGCTGCTTATGAGAAGAGCGGGAGTCTATTTTGGCAAGGTCTTGGGGCTGCTGCATTGGGAGTGGGACTGCCAGGCAGCATGAGTGGAAGGAGAACCGTCCTGCCTTCTCTTTCTGCCCTTGGCTACTTAGCCACTGCAGGCTTTCCAGATGCTACTGCCATCTTTGTGGACTTCAGCAGTCACACTGATGTCACGCCACATCTCATGGTGCAGCAGTAACTTTGCACGAGTCTCTTTTCATCCCACGTGTTTTAGGACATAGAAAAATTACTTCTTCTCCAATGAAATATTTAACCCAAATATATGTTGTTTCAGGTTTTAAAAATCAATTTGATTGGCCACAGGAAACGCATTTTGGCATCTCTGGGAGACAGGCTGCACGACGATCCCCCACAGAAGCCCCCTCGGTCCATCACCCTCAGGGTAAGTGCCAAGCACATTCATTTGGTTTTCTGCCCTTAAGAATTATTTGTTTGAGACCAGCCTGGCCAACATGGTGAAATGCCGTCTCCACTAAAAACAGAAAAAATTAGCCAGGTGTGGTTATGCCCATCTGTAGTCTCACCTACTCTGGAGGCTGAGGCATGAAAATCGCTTGACCCCGGGAGGCAGAGGATTGCAGTGAGCAGAGATCGCGCCACTGCACTCCAGCCTGGGCAACAGAGTAAGAAAAAAAAAAAGAATTACTCTGTGCAGTTTTATAGGTTTTATAAACATGCACTTTATACAACTGAAGCAATGGATCAGGAAGTGCAGCCTATTTTCTGTGTAGCTTACCTTATCTGTGTAAAAAAAAAATCTCCCTTTTGACTGTGTTTGACGCAATCAAAACAACAAGATTTGTTTTTCTAGATTGGTAAAGTGTATATTTTTGAGATTTAGATATCCATCTGTAATGGAATTCACCACCTTTAAAGAATCATTCCCTCACCTCCCATCCCACACCCCATCTACGCCAGGAGAGCGGAAATGAGTTTTCTGTCAGACTCCTCAAACCCACACAGAGAAAATCGATCAAGGACCACAGTTAAGTAAAGATCAATTTAAAATTAACCTTAGGGTCTTCTGTTTTTCAAGAAGCAAAATTTGTCCAGCTTTACCCACTTCACAACTTCAGAATAGAGAATCTAAAACCTTACTTAATAAATGTTATTTCTTTACTTCAACTACACTTTAGAGTTATGAGGTAGGAAACTAGAGAGAACCTGTAGAAGGGAGAGAGAAATAAAGTGGAAGTGAAGGAAGGGAGGGAGGAAAGGGCAGAGAGAAAGTGAGGGATGATTTCTAGGCAAAATGGCAGTTGCAGGCAGTGGCCAGCAGTCACCGGTGTTCATGAGTCCTGTAAGAACTTTTCTAAAATTCATCAAAAAGCTCAGATTGCTCTGAAAGCTGTAGGGTGCCCACTCTGCTCTCTTTATTTCGTCCTGCACTTGCTTCTGATTTCCCTTCTGAAGGGATGAACACAAGCACAGTGCTCAGACATACCCGTCGTGATGAATGCAGTGGCCTGCCTCCTATCAGTGAACTTCAGCAAACAACATAGCCACTGTCAGGCTAGCAGAGGGTGGGACAGGAGAGAAACTGTTACAATTTTGAGTCGGATTCAGCTTTGGAGGAGAGGAAAATGCACAAGGATGTCAGGGAATACGAGAGAATTGGCTCCAGGAGGACACAGCCTACCCTCCTGAGAGAGACTGGAGTGAGATGGGTAGGGCTACATTCATGCTGGTTTAACTGATTACTGGGGGCATTAGGGTACACTGGGATATTTGGAGGCTACTTGAGAGTTTCAGGAGTCATAAAAATACAAATAGAAATGTCACCCCTTAGAAAGACGAGCCTTAAATAAATTGGAAATAAAAATACTATTCTTGTTTTGCCTTCATTTTACTGCATGGAAGGAGAGAAAAACATAAGCACCATCGGTGTAGTCATCCTAAAATGACTCTTTAGAGGAGTGATTTCCTGCTACTTACCCTGCTCTTTTTCCTTCCCCTTCTGAACCTCTCATTCTGGCTCTCTCGAAGAGATTTAGGGGAACAAAAAAAATTCAAAGACAGAGATTCCCAAGGAAAAGTGTAGGACCTAAATCTGTCCAGAATATCTGGAGGAGAAGTGGTGTGGAGAAACACCATGATCCCAATCCTCATCTTACTTGCAAACAGTATAGCTGAGTTGTCTATGACCCCTATCTTCCTCCTGACCCGCTTCCCTCAGATGGAGTTGTCTTTGCCATGGAAAAGCATCCTCTGTCGTAGCATGCACTGCTCTGCAGTCTGTGCGTGTGACATGCTGTGTTGCCATACTGTGTCCTCTTCCTAACCCTGTTGTCAGACCATTCTTTGGATCAAAACCCATTGGGTCCCATTTTAGCTTTCTCATCATGGCATCTGCCATGGTGAGGATGCTCTGCCCACATGAGGGCCGGGTTCCTTCCCTGTAAACACATGCAGTAGTGTCAGAGGTGCCCAATGTAGGTGTGCCTCCCTCCTGAGACCATCCACAGTGCTGCTTTAGGGAAACAGAACCTGACTCTTGATATTTCAGACTTTTCACCTGAAATACTTAGGGGAAAACGTATTGACTAGTCATGCCATTAATAAAATGGTAGAATGTCATTCATTCCTTGGCTGTTGATTCTAAAGCGACTCCCCACCCCTACAGTTTGTCTTGTCAGTATTTCGCAATTTTGAAACCAAAGGTTAGCCACGGAACATCGTATTTATTTCATGATGTATTTCCATTCAGGAACCCAGTGGTAATCACACTCCTCCTCAGTTGTCTCCATCACTTAGCCAAAGCACTTACACCACTGGTGGCTCCCTAGACGTTCCTCACATTATCATGCAGGGCGATGCAAGGAGGAGAAGAAATGAAAACTACTTTGATGATATTCCCCGATCAAAACTGGAGAGGCAGATGGCTCAGGTAAGGTGTTATAAGCCTTTGTGATGTCTTTTTCATCCATATCAGGTAATGCCTTTTAATATTGAACCGTAGCTCACAAAATGGATGCTTACTGTCCGTGCCTAACTAGAATTTATACCATTTTGTGCCCCGCCTTTCATTCCTTGCTCATCTGAACTAGACTGAGACAGAATTTTCTGGGAATGGAATGTGTACACATGTCCTCGTTATGCATTCCTACTAAAGAAATTATGTCTGACCTCATTGCACCCAGAAAGTCTTTGCTCTAAAGGGAATAATACTGTGTCAAAGTCAAATCATAATGAAAATGAATAATAAAAGCTTAGATTACAAAATGCAAATTGGTTGGATAATAAGGCAGAAGTTTGGGGAGAAGGATTAACCCCGTGTGATGTTGTTAATTTCCTCCCAAGTCTATACATTCATCCAGAAATGCTCTACTGGGACTAGTTGCATTATCTCATATTGTCACCTTGAATAGTTGAAAATGATGATGCTTTCTGACACAAATAATTGAAAAGAGAGATCTGTCACATTCAGACCTTTCCACGTTTTTGGTATGGATGTTGATGTCTAGCCTGTCCTTGGATTGATGCTTAGAAACTTGAGTCAGCCTTAACCCAACAGTGGCAATGTTCTTAATGCACATTCAGGTGGGCAGCTGGCTCCACATTTCACCCTGAGATGCAAAACTATGGATTTGTTGCCAACTATTGGCAGAATCAACTCTTTTCATCCTCATTCTAGGCTCAGACTGATGTGCAGGAGTCTTCTCCCTGCCTCCCACACCTAAGATGGGAATCTCGAGGTGAAAATTTAACTGTAATTGCTTTGCCTTGATTGTTAAATATCTTTCTCAACTGTTTAGTGAGATTTTATTTTTAAAGCCTCTGGTAAACATTCTATGCTGCAGCTCATGAAAGATAAATGTGGAGAGAATGTTCTGGAAACCACAGCTATTCTGCCTGCAAATGCCTTGGGGAGAGTAGGCCTGGGATATTGTGTCTTCTTTTAGCTCCTTTAATTTTGAATTGTTCTCTGGGTTCTTTGTGCAGGAAATGGCAATGTTGGGATTATGGAGAATCTTTTATTGAAAGGGGATGGAAAATATAGGAGAAACAAGAAAAGAATAATTTTCTCTTTGTTGCTAGGTATTATCTTTTAATTTTTATTACTGTTTTCACTGGTGTTCTTTTAAAGAGGGCAACTAAAAGCTTTTTTTTCCCCAGACTTTTTATTTATTTCCTGTTACTTGTTATATTTTCAAATCACATATGTGGTTAAATTTCTCTAATGACAGCATTTCAGAGATGTAGTTTGTTTTAACCTTGAACCATGTGGTCTTTATGTATTAATATGAACTGGATCTTTTCTGAGCCCATTTCTTCCCTGGGTAAAGGAGAATAATTCTTTAATGAGCAGTAGCTATTATTGACTTGTGTCAACCTCAGTATAACAGAATTACTTCTCTCAGCTGCTTGTATAATTTATGAAATTTCTCCATATAGTGCAGTTTTTTTTAAAGAGGCGTTACCTTTCCACCTATGTACAAACACTGAGAGGTGACCTAGCAAGACTGTACCCTTACATTCTGCCTGAGGTTCACAAGCAGGGGCAGGAGTGCCAAATAGCACACATCTTTTAACTGGTCACTCCAATCAGAAATGCATCCCTTAGAAGAATTGTCTTGCCTTGAGAAAATGGAATGGGCTTTTATCTGGTCAGGTGAGAAAAACCCTAAAGCAGAAAGTAAAGTGAGGTAAGCAGGTTGATGGGACAGGGTGACCTAGAGACCTGTAGATGCATTCCCCTCACGTGGGCTGCTAACAATGATCGAGTGACTGCTAGAGACACAGGCTCCATCGGCAACCAGGAGCTTATTAGAAGCTTTCTGAAAGCCTGCTGTTCAATACAGCACTTCTGCTGCAGGGAAAATAAGGGATGACTCCACAGGAATCTGATCAATAAGAAAAAGAGATTCTAGAACTTCAGCTCTTTAGGTGGTGGTAATTGCAGTTTTGAGCATGATCCCTAGTCTGGCAAGGCCAAAGTCCATGGAGCAATGAATGCATGTCTCTCAAAACTAGTGCTTTAACTTGTCAAAATATGAAATACTCTCTCATTTTGTTACAGAATAATTCAATTTATGTGACTTTTCCACCACTCAACCACTCAATTGATGTTTGTTTTTTTTTTCTTATTCTACCTTATTTTTGGCCGTTTGCTTTTTGTAAATTATTTACTTTTTAGAAAACTTGTCATATCTCTCTAGACCATATTTTTTCCCCTGAAGTTACGTGTTTAGGCAATCAAGTTAGGTCTTCCTAAAGACTTGAATTAGCAATTAAAATTCTTGCAAGCAAGTGGCTTGCAAACTGGAGCTCCCTCCTTCCAACCTGGAGTTCCATTCCTCCAGTTATTTCCCAAGGGGTTTCTCCCAAGAAACTTACTGTAGCTTGGTTAATGCTTGCCTAACCAGTCTGTTTCCCACTTAAATGCAAAGTTCACCTTCAGGCTTTCTTTCCTACCTACTAAAAGAAAGGAGAGTTCAGTTTAGAGAAAATCACCAGAACAAATTTATGTTCTTAGAAACCCCTCTACTTCAAGTTTAGCTGAGCCACTGCTAGGGTGATTTGGAATTCTAGCCCTAGGCCAGAAACCTTAAGTTCTTGGTGGCTGTAATAATTTATAGGAGTTTTGCCTTCTTGAGGTCTGCTTACCAGATGTTTGGAGGTGCTTTGCTTAACTTGGAAAACCAATGCTTAAAATTAAATTGACATAAATTTAATGTCCATTTTACCTGTTAAATTTGTTAGCAGATATTTAAAATAAAACACTAGAATGGTGTTTAATTGTTAGTTTTTAATTTGAAACAATATTTCTTGGGATACAGGGGATTTGCAAGTATGGTGATCATTATTTGCTATTATTCTAATATAAGCAATATTCTGGCATCAAATTACTTTAAATGAATATGTGAGAAACAAAATTGAGTTCAGCACGAACTGAATGTAGTGATATAAATACATCTGAATTATGGGTTTCCTATCATGCTGAAAACATAGCTTCTCTAGTTTGTAATTCTAAACTGGACTCATCAGCCCAAAAGTTCTGAAACACTCCACCATTTCCATACCCCTAATAAATAGATGTTGCATTTACATTTGTATAATTATACCTTAATATGCATAGTGCTTTTAAATTCTCAAAGTACTTTGACATCTGTTATCTCATTTTAGCACAAACAAGGTGTCCTACACACTATTAATGTGCGTACAGCACATGGCATATCAGCTTTTAATTCTGAGTTATGTGGAAATGAGACAGTAAATGGAAAACATATCAGAAGGAGGAAAATATTTTTAGTATTTAGGACCTAATTGCAATCTTCAGAAGTTTTCATGAATGATATTTAGAAGTCTAAGTACCCTTAAAATAAACAATAACAGAGGGATGGAATGAATACAGTTAGGGCCACATTCTCCAAACTCATGCAAAAGAAAAAAGAGTTTCCAAATACCAAAAATTACAACCATTTATAGAAGGCTTCCATTTACAGAAGTACGTATGAGAAAATGAAATAGTACTTGTATTTTCACAAAACAAAGACTTCTCAACAATAAAAGACATGCATAGCTTCGCATAAACTTTAACTTAAATATTAGAATAGTGTGTGAAGTCTTTATGTTTTGAATGCTCTTGTCTAAATTAAAAAAAAAAAACAGTATTATCTGGGGCACTAAAAACACTTTTTCTAAATTATTAGAAAATCAATTCAGTTGCAAGCTTAATATTTCTCAATCTAAATAGTATTAATAAGTACAACTAGAACAGTGTGTTCCCTTTCGAAAGCATTTCGTATATTATGTTTTAGTTCTTCCAATGTTTGTTGTTTTGATATTACTAAAGAAAGGGAGGTAGAAGCTGAGCCATACAGAAGCACTGCTGTGGCCAGGTCTTGCCTGGGATTGCACATGCCGTATCTTATTTAATCCTCACAAGAGCCTATGTGCACATGCGGAAGCCAAGCAAGGTGAGTGCTTGGCCTCACAGCTGGTAAATGGCAGAGCTGGGACTCAAGTCCTGGCCTGCCTAAAGCTATCCTTGTTCCTTTATAGTCCCTGCTGCCCTGTGCCTTCCTCTGTATTAAAATGATATAAAATATTTTAAAAACAGTTCAACAAATACTAATTTCCCATGTGCTGTAATAGATTCCATTTATGTGGGCACAGCAAGCAGAAGGTAAAATTATTAGAAGTTTAGTGGAAACTGATTCAATCAGCCCATGGTTAACACCATGAAATCCTTAAATGCAAAACTACACGGGTTATTTGTTGATCCTTCAGCAGAGACCCTGCACCGTGTGGCAGAACTCTGCCCATCTCCCATGTTTGTGAAAAGCTTCATAGGTAGGTGGTGGGTTAACTCGGAATACCAACAAGTTCTTGCTGGTGGTGTTTCTCCAAATAGTGGTTGCTGTTTCCTTAGTGGCTTCTTCAGTTGGAATTCTGATTTGGTTTCTTTCTGGCTCTGTGACCTGGACCAAGTTATATGATGACTCTGAACTTCAGTTTTGTTTTGTTTTGTTTTTTGTCTTTAAAATGTGGATAATGTCTGCTGCTCAGGCCTGCATGTATCAGATAATTTATATGAAAGCATATTCTAAACTGTAAAGCACTGTATATACAGATATGACTACCAGTTCAGATGCATCACCTGTCAGTCCCTAATTCAAAGATCCCTGCTCATTGTAGGCCAGTTGATGACAAAGAGAGTTGAAGGCAAGTGCTCAGGTGGTTGTAGCATTCTAGAAAGACCATCTTTTGTTCCAGTGTTACCCATACTTAGCATGTATATTGAGAATGGAATTTGAATTTTTCTTTTTTATTATTTTAATTGTGTAAACACATCATCTGCCAAGGAGCATATATCAAGATGCAGAGGGATCTGTGTAGAATGATCTGAAAGCCAGGGAAAGCAGAGGATGGATGCCGTCTTTCTCTGCCAATTCACATTACAAAAGTTGTAACAAAAAATATTATATGGTAATAACACGTTATTATTGTAACATTGTTAGATAAAGTATCAAGTGAGAGGACTTTTTTTTCTTTGAATGAAAGTTGGAACTTTATTGAAATACATTGTGCACAGAACTGTTAGCTAAAAAAGCATGGACATCCCAGAAAGCCATGAGGCAAACACTTTGCCATGTCTGGGAAAGAAGTAGGACAGTAATTTCTCATTTTATATACTTTCCTGAGAGAGTAGGCCTGTTGTTCCTAGAAATTCTACCCACTGCGCTGGCATTATTGGAATTTATGGAATCAGTTTTCAGAAAATAGCACAACTGTGTTGAAACGAACAGCATTTTAGAAAATGGCTTTTTTGGCCAGGTGCAGTGGCTCATGCCTGTAATCCCAGCACTTTGGGAGGCCAAGGTGGGCAGTTTTGGTAGGCCGAGGTGGGCAGATCACTTGAGGCCAGGAGTACAAGACCAGCCTGGCCAACATGGCAAAACCTCATCCATACTAAAGATGCAAAAGTTAGCAGGGCATGATGGAGGACACCTGTAATCCCAGCTGAGACGGGAGAATCGCTTGAACCCCGGAGGCAGAGGTTTCAGCGAGCTGAGATGGTGCCACTGCACTCCAGTCTGGGTGACAGAGGGAGACTCTGTCTCAAAGAAAAAAAAAAGGTTTTTTTCCCAAACTAAACAAGTTTTTCTATTACTATGTCACATCAGATTTTTTTTAATGTCCATAAGTTAATGCCTAGTTTTTAATTTAGATTTTCATCACACAGCCACTATTCAGAAAGGCTTAGCTTGTCCATGATTTCAACATTCCCTTCCATGACGGTCTAAAGAGCAACTCTTAATACTTAAACACAGACAGATCATACATAACCAAAAAAAGAAGGTCAAGAATGCACTCAGTAAGCTCTTCCATCAGGAGCTTCCAGTTTGACAGCTTGTCAAGTTGACAAGCTGACACCCTAGCCTCAGAGATCATCTGGAATGTTGATGATATCTGTGCCGTATTTCAAGCCAAGAACTCTAGACCACAAGCCAGCTATGACCAATGCAAAAGTAGAAAACACTGCTTCCATACTTGGAATTTAAACCTGATGTATTATACACTTTTTTTTATTATTGTGGTCAGTTAATTTTCTTTTAGCAAATACACCCTGCTCTATCTGAGACAACTTTGGAGCTAGAAATTCGAGTATGATTAGTGTCTTTTGGGCAACACTAATATTAATATTATTAGTGTCTTGTGTCTACTATACTTTCATAAAAAATAATAATTGGAAGAAGTGGCAGAATCACTCAGATGGATTCTTTTTTAGTCTTTGATACTTATCTTACAGGTCTGGATTATTTTCTTCCCTGTCAAGTTCATCAAGAAAGCAAATTAGGCTGGGCGTGGTGGCTCGCGCCTGTAATCCTAGCACTTTGGGAGGCTCAGGTGGGTGAATCACGAGGTCAGGAGTTCAAGACCAGCCTGGCCAATATGGTGAAACCCCATCTCTACTAAAAATACAAAAACAAAAAAAATTAGCTGGGTGTGGTGGTGTGCGCCTGTAGTCCCAGCTACTGGAGAGGCTGAGGCAGAAGAATCGCTTGAACCCGGGAGGCGGAGGTTGTAGTGAGCTGAGATCGCACCACTGCACTCCAGCCTGGGTGGCAGAGTGATACTCTTGTCTCAAAAAAAAAAAAAAAAAAAAAAAAAAAAGAAGGCGCATTAGTCAGAGTTGATTCTAATAGACCCCAGTCAGCCCTAAACACCTCCAGTCATTTTGCTAGAGAAGGTCTAATGTCTCCACCTTCCCTCCACGTGCTGGTGCTTAACCAAGGGTACTGTTTCCAATTAAAAACAGACCATGTATTTAAAAAAGAAAAGAAAAAGCAAATATCAATAGAAAATACTCTGTTTTCAAAAAAACTAAATAAAATATCTGATAATATATAAAAACCTTATTTCAGTGGAATTGACATTGTGATATTTAGTAGTGCCTTAGGCTTGTTGACATTGAACAGCTTGTTCACAAAGAGGCCCAGCAGGTTATTTTTCCACTTGTTAAATTTTCAGAATGTTTCTTATTACATGCAGTCCAGTTCTTGGGTCCACAGGTCAGTATTGGCCGTTATAATCTGCTCTTGCTAAATTTTCAAGGGTAGGAGAATTCTCTGATTCATATTCTCCTTCTTCTCCTTCTTTTTCCGGTGGTAAAGAATAAAAAGAAGGTTTTTAAACACCTAGTAGAAATAGGGCTGTTCGTGCAGCCCTGTCTCAGTTAACTCTGTTTGTATAGGCCTAAAGTAATTTATCAGCAAGGACTCTTCCAGGTGCATGTAAATAACAAAAAATCCAATTCAAGATGGCTTAAGCAGAAAAGGGCAGGAGTCCTGGATTCAGGTGCTGTTTTGCTGCATTGTTCTCTGGCTCTCCGTCTCTTGGCTCTGCTGTCCTCTCTGTTGGCTCTTTACCCAAACAGCCTTCCTCTACATGTGGAGTGTTTCAAGCCAAATTGCTGTTTAACTTGAAGTTACAAGAAAGAGAAACTATCTTTCCAAGAGTATCAAAATAAAGGTCCCAGGCCAGGCATGGTGGCTCATGCCTGTAATCTCAGCAATTTGGGAGGCTGAGGCCAGTGGATCACTTAAGGCCAGAAGCTCAAGACCAGCCTGGGCAACATGGCAAAACCCTGTCTCTACTAAAAATACAAAGGCTAGTTGGGTATGGTGGTGGGTGCCTGTAATCCCAGCTACTCAGGAGGCTGAGGCATGAGAATTGCTTGAACCCAGGGGACAGGGGTTGCAGTGAGCCGAGATTACACCACTGCACTCCAGCCTGGGAAACAGAGCAAGTGTCTGTCTCAAAAAAGAAAAAGTCTAGTATTATGTTCCATCAGTTCAAGTCAGCCTAGTTTGGATCAAGTGTCCTTCCCTGAGCTAATCACAAAGGGGTGTGGGTGGATGTGTGAGGATGTGTGTGTGTGTGTGTGTGTGTGTGTGCGTGTGTGTGTGTATGTAGAGAGAGAGAGTAAGATTGATTAGCAAGACAGAGGTCTCACACCAGGGGTGGTTTTAGCTCCATCTGAATCATGTGGACTGAGGGTAAGGAGGCACCTCTTCCTATGGACAGCCAGGCCACTGCTACCGGAAAAAAAAGCTGGTTTCTAAGCAGGCAGAAATGGCAGTAGTGGGCGCCTGAATAAATTCACTCTGATTTTCAAATTCTGAGACTGTCTGATGGAAAATTGCTGTATCGATGAGTATTGATTTCATTTTTTCATACTTAATTTGATGAGCTTTGTTAGAATGCCAGATTTGAAGAAATGAGATCAGGGTGAAAAATCCCATCTTTGATATCAATTACCTCTGTAATCTTGGACAAGCGTCTTAGCTACACAGAGCCTTAGTTTTCTCTTCCTAGAGTGAGGTTAATGCCTACTTCACATCATTGTTGTGAGGCACAAATAAAATGGTATCTTTCGAAATATTTTACCAACTGTGAAACTATACGCTTAGGTTGTTTTAGAAATTATTGTTATTATTTTGAGATAACTTCTAGTTTTCTTCTACATTATGCTTTTTCAGCTGCATCTGAGAATAAATGCATTTTAAAGTAAATCTCATATTTAGCTACATCTTACAAAACTGTTTCTGTTTTCCAGCTTGTAAGCCCAAACTAATACCTCTCCACTGACTTGGAAACAGTAGTTTTTGTGAATGCAAGCACTGTCCAAGAAGCTCCTATTCATGTTATAAACTAGTTAACACTGGTGCTCTTTGGAAAAGGAATTATGGATGATATCCATACTTAAATACTTTTAAAAATTAAAGGACGTTTATGAGTTGGTATATTTCAAAATATTTAATGATATTTAATTTTTAAATGTTTGCTTCTTTTTTGGTAAAGTGTATGTTGGCTATGGGCGGGCAATGCCTGACTCTTCCATAGTCATGTTTTAATTCCTCTAAAATAAGCCATCTGTAAATACTCTTGACCAAATTATTTTGTGTAAGGCTATAGGCATCATAAAACCCCAGGGTTCTACAGCATATCAGATTGGACACAAATTGGGATGGTCTCCAGTTTTTTAGGGAAATACACTGCCTGGAACAATAGAATACAATCTGTCTGGCTCAGACCTGGTGGTTGATCATCCTCATTGTCAGAGCCAGCACTGATTAGTAAAACTGTGTAAGGAGGAAATTGAGGCAGGGAGCTTGCCCACTGCCACAAAAATTGCAAGGTACAGAACCAGGATTCCAATGCAAGCAGTCCAGCTTCACAGGTGTCATGTGAACCACAGTGTTGATGAACCCCTCATATTGTCTCTGCAAACTGGGATCTAGCAGACATGACATATTCTAGAAATTCCAAAGCCCCAAATGCTCCCAATGCAGTGTTTTGAGTTCCTTGAAAAATTCTATTAAGAATATATAATAACGAGGAGAGATCCAAGATGGCCGATTAACAACAGCTCAGGATTGTAGCTCCCAGTGAAAGCGCAGAGAGCGAGTGGACGCTGCACTTTCAGACGAATTTTTGTTGCCCACAGACTAGGAGATTCCCGGCGGAGCCACACGGGTCGCCAGCGCGGCTATTTTGCCGGCGCCCCGGCACAGGGCTTCTCGGCGC
>CAUYLG010061737.1:0-20640 GCA_963573385.1 Cacajao melanocephalus | reverse complement strand
TCTAGCCTGGGCAGTAGAACAAGAATCCTGTTCTCTCTCCCTCTTTTTCTTCCTCTTTCTTTCTCTCATACATTCTTTTTCTTTCTTTCTTTCACTCTCACTTTCTTTCCTCTCTTTTTCTTTCTTTCAAAAAAAAAAAAGACAAAATTAGCTGGGTGTGGTGGTGCATGCCTGTAATCCCAGCTACTCGGCAGGCTGAGGCAGGAGAACCACTTGAACCCTGGAGGAAGAGGTTGCAGTGAGCCGAGATTGTGCCGTTACACTCCAGCCTGGGCAACAAGAGTGAATGAAACTTTGTCTCAAAAAAAAAAAAAATGATCTTTCCAAAACATCAGGTATTGTTTCCATTAATTTTCTCTTTTAGTTTTCTCATTTTTATTTCATTGTTTTCACTTCATTCTTTTTTACGTTAGGTTTAGTTTTATCTTGTTTTTCTTTCTTAATGTAGAAGTCTAGATTTGGAGAAGGTAGGAAAAAGTAGAAAATAATAAGTGCCAGTCATTAAGTCAATTGCCTCACTAAAAAATTAACTCTTTTACTTTAAGTAAAACAGTGACTGAACTTTTAGCTTGCATTTCTCCATCTCCCAAAGGGGAAGTTGCAGTGAGTTGAGATCATGCCAGTCACACTCCTGTCTGGGTAACAGAGCAAGACTTCATCTCAAAAAAAAAAAAAAAAGGTTGATGTTGGGAGAATATGGCGTAAGTACACACAATAATAGGCTTCCCAATTCTGTTTCTGCCAATGAGACAGATTGCCTCCCCAGGAATCAGCAATACTCCCAAAAGAAGGTGTTGAGTAGCAAAATAGAATGCACTCGGTGCCCATGCAGAATAGAATATGCTGCACTCAGACAGTAGATCTGGAGTAGGATGGAGCTAGGGGCTGAACCAGGCCCAATTCCTCACTTAAACCCACTATTCAGATAAGTCACCTTTTCTCCTAGGAGTCCTTTGGGAAAAAACTATTTTCATAGAAATCAGACAAAGATCTCGTACTTCTCATTCTCCAATAATCTGTATAGAGATGTTGGCTGCGCGCCGTGGCTTACACCTGTAATCCCAGCACTGTGGGAGGCGGAGGCGGGTGGATCACTTGAAGTTTGGCCAACATGGTGAGACCCCTGTCTCTACTAAAACTACAAAAGTTTGCTGGCGTGGTGGCAGGTGACTGTAATCCCAGCTACTTGGGAGGCTGAGGCACGAGACTTGAACCCTGGAGGTGGAGGTTGTATTGAGCCGATATCACGCCATTGCACTCCAGCCTGGGTGACAGAGCTAGACTCCATCTCAAGCAACAAACAAAAATACATTCAAATGTACATTAAGAATACATTTCGAGTTAAACACCCACACATCACTTGCTGCCTGTTAGAATTACATTTTTTTTTTACTTTACTTCCAGTGACAAGTTTTACAAGTGGATACTCTGTGTTCTTTCATTGGTTAAAGGTAAACTAACCAGGCAGCTAGTGGATGTTTACTATAGGCTAAAGGTAAACTAGAAAGCACTCTTTAGGGAGAACAAAGGAAAGAGTCACATTTCTTGTGTTCAAAGAACGAATTTATCTGGCTTGAGACATATTCATATTGGTTACTGTTTTATAAGCTTTGAGCCGTTTTCTGCTTTGAGCCATTTTCTGCTTTGAGAGGCAGTTTTCCACTTTGGGGGGCTGACTAGGTTTTCCTTGCTGCCACTCTCAGCAAACAGTATGCTTTCTCACACACATCAGAATTTGCTCTCAACATGTTCCAGCTTCTTTTTCTGCAAAACTAGGTAAGCAAGCACAGCTTTATCCTGGTGAGCTATTTCTCGAAGCATTCAGGATCTGCATCTGTAGACTACGCAAAGAGAAATAAGACAAATTAATAACACAATCATAACAGCAACCATAGATCCTCCATGTGTTTTTACCCAAGCCACAGGGTTCAGGGGTGTGATTCCATCAGCAGCTCCCTCACGTACTTCAGTTCCTGGAATTAAAGTTAAACGTGCTTGAGAGACTTGGAAAACTTGTTCCTTTAGTTTTGTTATATCAAGTCATAAATTTTCAGCATGCCCTTCCAAGTGATGCTTTTTTTTTTCCAGTCACGTTCAATTTCATTATAAAGATGAGGAGTGATATGATAATCAGAAGTATTCCCATCACACTGTAATTGAATTTTATAATCTAACTACCCTGTCCCCTAGCCAGAGAACAGTTTGCGTAAGATTATTAATCTGATTAGCTATACTTTTATCTATCTTTGTTTGAGAATTCCACTGTAAGGTAGTTTTTCTGCCAATTATTAACGAACTCAGCTGTCTGTACTGACGAATGCAGAGCCATTCCTGCTGCAGCGGCTATAGCCATGACTGCAATTAGACCCATAGTGATTAAAATTAAGGTGGCAAATGAAATTCCTGGTACGTTTTAGAACTTTTGTAAAATTTAAGTGAGAATATGTACTGATGGGGATGCTTCCCTTGGACAAGATAGGCTTGCCGAATTTGAATTTAGCAAATGGTGAAGGAAACTAAAATAAATTTCTCATTTACTTGAACCTTGCCCCATTTGTTAACCCTGATTCTTCCAAGCTCCCCCTAATTTACCCTGGAGAGTTTTTCAAGAGTTCTTGGGTGTCCTTCAGTGTAGATTTGCTTCCCTTTTCTCTGTTACTCAGGCGACCCTTTGTCCTGGGTTCAAGCCCCACTGTTTGGGCACCTCTTGCCAAGACCAGCTCAGCCATGGAGACCCCAGCCAGGGTGGTGCTGAAGGAATTAAGAAACAGACGCAGAGATAGGAAGCAAAAGATAGGTTCAGAGTGGAGCACCAGGGGTCTCATAGAATTTCCAGCTGAGAACCCAGAGTCAACTCTGATGCACGTATTTATTCTTTACTTCCAGTGACAAGTTTTACAAGCAGATGCTCTGTGTTCTTTCATTGGTTAAAGGTAAACTAACCAGGCAGCTAGTGGATGTTTACTATAGATTACAAATAAACTAGAAAGCACTCTTTAGAGAGAACAAAGGAAAGAGTCACATTTCTTGTGTTCAAAGAACTAATTCAACTGGTGTGAGGCATATTCATATTGGTTACTGTTTTATAACGCTTTGAGCCATTTTCTGTTTTGGAGAAAGTTTTCCACTTTGGGGTGCTGAATAGGTTTTCCTTGCCGCCATTCTAGCAAATCATGTGATTTCTCATACATGTCAGAATTTACTCTAAGCACCCAGGTAAATAATCTTTCATTTGCTCATTTATTTAAGCCAAAATATGATAAAAATTATTCATCATTGAAGGGTGAAAATATTTAGCATAGTTCATGGTACAAGTTAATACTCATTATTTCAGGAAATGTAAAAGTGAAGAAAAGGAAACTAGGCCAAAGTAAAATATTAAAGGGTGCAGAGACTTTTAATGACAGCCAGATGTTAACACTTGCCCTATGTCCCTCTGAGACCTGTTTAAGTATTACCTGGAATCTAAAGCCCAGAGCTTTGTGGGAATCCAGAGAAGTCTCCATGATTTCTTCAAGTCACCAGGGCTTTCTACTTCATGGTTCTTCCATCTCTAAATACTCATGTTTTGCTTCCATGACTCATAGCACAAAACTTCATTCTTTCATTAGTTTCAGCAACAACAGCCACAACAAATGCATTTAATGTAAATAATTTGCCAGTTTAGTACATTAACTAAAGACCTAGGGAATCATGGTAAGTTGCACGTGGCTCAGTATGAACTTTATTTCCAGGGAATTTGGTCTCTGATGGTGATGCAAGGTCAGAGACCCTAATCAATTTCTGAGTATTTCTCCCATGGACCTTCTTTCCAAATTGTATTTTTTAACTTTTATTTTAGTTTCAGAGGTATATATGCAGGTTGGTTATATAGGTAAATTATGTGTCATGGAGGTTTAGAGTACAAATCATTTCATCACCCCAATAATAAGCATAGTACCTGATAGTTTTTCTTTCCTCACCTTCTTTCCACCCTCTATCCTCAAGTACGTTCTGCTGTCTTTTACTCTTTGTGTCCATGTGTACTCAATGTTTAGCTCGCACTTATATGTGAGAACACATGGTATTTGGTTTTCTGTGCCTGCATTAGTTCACTTCACAAAATGACCTTCAGTTCCACCCATGTTACTGCAAAGCACATGATCTCATTCTTTTTAATGGCTACATAGTATTTCATGGTGTAGATGTACCATATTTTCTTTATCTAGTCTATCGTTGATGGGCATCTAGGTTGATTCCATGTCTTTGCTATTTTGAATAGTGCTGCAATGAATATACTCACACATGTTTTTATGGTAGAGTGATTTATATTCCTTTGGGTATTATATACCCAGTAATGGGATTGCCGCGTCGAATGGTAGTTAGGTTCAAATGAGTTACATACCACTTAAGAATGAGTGAAACACAAATGAGTTACATACCACTTAAGGATACTCACCAAATTTTGCATATCTTTTTATCTCTTTTAGTCGGTCTCTCATCTGACCCCCTAAAGACAGAGTCCATGCTGTAGGGGACTGTCTACCTGCTGGGATAGTCTTCAACCACTGGCTAAAAAGAAAACTGGAAAAAGTTAATTTCCCTCCTTTCAAGAAAATAAAAACAAAACACCTCTGCAGACCACGGGTTTAGCAAATCTATATAACTGAACACTTCAGTGAGATCTCAAGGTTTTTTGGTTTTGTTTTCAGCATTCCTGAGACTTCAAAAGCAGTCAATGGAAAACTGAGAGGAGAGCATTTTTTGAGCCAGAAGGTGCTTCCATGTGGAGTTCATATATGCAAGTTATTTTAAGATCTAAACGTCATCAGAGAACAAGACTCTGAGCAAGCTGAGGTTTGTCCCACTTCCCCACCTGCATGTGTCAGCAGGAGAAGCTCCACTGTGCTCAATCATACAGCAATAGTAAGCCTCATCCTCAGACTGGAGATCAGATACAAGCAAGAGCCCTTTATTGGACCAGGCTTCCATCAATCCAGAGAAGCAGCTGGGGACCCCGGAGCCCTGGTCATGAAGTGAATTTTGGTAGTGGCTTAGGAGACACCGGGGGTGGGGGGAATTCCCTGGTTTTTGCTGGTACCAGTATATCCAGTAGAAATCAGCACTGAAGCCACTGCTCAGGGTGCAGGAGAGTCTGACTGATTTTCCTGGAGATGCAGAGGGAGGATGACTAAGTCAGCACTGGGTGGGAGAGGGAACCTGTAGACACAGATGCACAAGGGTGTTGGGTCACCTACCAGCATAATGTTGCCATAAGATCTTAGCCAGAGGGGACTGGTGAAGCCTGAGGGACATGCCCTGGACATGAGAGGCCTGTTCCCACCTGAGAATTGAGAGAGAAGCAGTAGGAGAGGAGTCCAGGCCGTGCTCAACACAGTTCTCCTGAGTTCCAGAGCTGGAGTGGCCTGGCCCAGGCCTCTTATCCTCTCCACTGACCTCAGGAGAGGAAGAGTTATGGATGCAAATGTGTCCCCCTACATTGCCTGCCTCTACCACACTCCGTGTATTTATTCAAGTCCTAGGGGCTGGTGAAGGGGGGAGTCTGGCAGGCCAGACCTGAAAGGAAGTGGGTGCTGGAACCACACCCAGGCAGAACACAACTGCAGAGTCAGGCTCAGTGAGGCCAGGCTCTACTGCCCATCTCTGAGGAATTTGTGGGGTGGGAGGGGTTGGCACAGCTGTGGTTGCCCACTGGGCAGAGCCACAGTGTCCCCTGCTGCTCTCTGCCCAGATAGCATTGTCTCAGTTGAAATTATGTATGTGGTGTTAGCCTGAGGGCCTGGCAAGTGTCAGTCCAGAGGTATTTATGAGCCATGCCCTTGGTCATGGCCCTGATTACTGACATGAACAAACAGACATTTTCAATAAGTTTTTCTTGGATTACTAGAAGAGCATGTGCAGACTATCACCCCTATCCAATGAAAGGAGGCTGCATGAATTTGGGAATGCAGAGGGCTCTGGGACCAAAGCCCTGAGCATCTTATTCCACATCAACCAGAGAAGGAGATGACTGTGACTAGAGTCTCACTGGGGTGTGAGGTCCTGCTCTGAGACAAGTAGTCACACAACACTACTAGGGAGAGATAGGATCTGGGGAATGAAGAGACTTGTTTTTTGAGATGAGGTCTCGCTCTGTTACCAGGCAGGAGGGCAGTGGCACAAACTCAGCTCACAGCAACCTCCATCTCCTGGGTTCAAGTGACTCTCCTGCCTCAGCCTCCCAAGTGCTTGGGACTACAGGCACATACCACTATGCCCAGCTAATTTTAGTATTTTTAATACAGACAGGGCTTCACCATGTTGATCAGGATGGTCTCCATGAAGAGACATTGTAAATGCCAGACTGGGTTCAAATGTCCTCACATGACTAGCCACTTATATTTCACTTGTTCAATCTTCTCATCTATGATGTATTCTGACATCCCCTCAGGAAGCATGTCATGGCATTTAAAATGTCTCCGTGCCTCAGAGTGAAGAGTTAGGCTTGATTCATTATCTGGGGTTGTTTCAGGTTGTGAAATGGAGGGAGAATAAATGAAATTGACACTTTAGAAAGACATCCTTTGGTGTCAGGTTCAACAAAAAGCCTGAAGGCAGCCAAGCAGGAGAAGGGATGTCAGGAGGGTTGATGGCTGATCCCAGGGACCTGAAGGAGGAAGAAAATGAGAGGTGCCAGAGTAAAGAACCCACAGGGTGACTGTGTCCCTGGATGGAGTGTAAGAGAGAAATAAGGATGAAGCTGAGTGTTGTAGATGGGTTGGCCAGGTGTGTTTTATTGTCATTAACTGGCTTGCAGCATGAGAGAGAGACAGGGAGCTTCTCCTGAGAGCTGAAGGGGTCAGGCTACACTGTCCACCCAACTCTTCTGCTTATTCCAGTGCAGGAGGAGGGGACTGTTACTTCCAGCTGTTGTGACTGGCTGAGTGAGCACAGACTTCAGCAGGACTTTGGAAGGGAACATGGGGCACACAGCTGCTGACACAGAGCCTAACCAGGAAGGCACAGCCACTCTTTTATGATGATGACTGATGGGCATTGGCACATCCCTGCTTTGACATCTGAGAAGCCTATACTGTCTCCTTTGCTGATACCCAACTGTGCACTTTCACAATAGAAAACACATATCGATAATCAATAAAATGCACCTAGATAACCCCTCTACTCATTGCTAAAATTTTTATCTAGTGTCTTTATGTAAGAAACTATTTAAATATTTGTTCAAATTATCTCCTGTATTACTTGCTAAATTTTGTAATTATTTTCTTATGGAGATGTTTGAAGTTTATTATTTTTTAGTGAGACCAGAATAATAAACATTCTGTACTACCTCTTAAATTAATAAGAAGGAATATATTTGATTTTAATAATTATAAACTTTATAATTTTATTACTCATTCCAATAAATGTTTAACAATGTTTTTATTTATTCATATATAGTTGCCATGAAAATGTTAATTCATTTACATAAACATTTTTTCCTATTCTAATATACTTTGTCTATTATTTCTTATAAATAAATTTCTACCACAGAGAAGAGATCTTAGAGGTAATATCAAACCTGGAGTATGTTAAGAATGTTTAAAACCTTCTAAAATATGGCTTTCAAGTAATTTTACACAGGAGGTTGTCTATTAATGTGTGCCATTCTAACAGATCAAATCCTACTTCCTTGAGATTACAGTTAGATTTGGCATTTTTTTCAAGAAAGTATTTTTACTCTGTTTCTATAGTGTGAAATTTTACTTCATTATAAAATGATCTCTTCTGTTTGTCATTAAAATAAATCAAACCAGAAACTATATCCAGCTCTGGGAAATATTACATTTTATTTTATTTATCTCTGATGCATGTTATAAATTCTTTACTATGAGTGTGTATATGGATACTCTTCACTAAGGAAAACATATTTTCTGGAGTAGATTACACTAACATTTATTTCTTAAAATTGATAAGAATAACATGTTAAATGCTGGCAAAACTAAGAGTCCTTAGTTTGACTTGCCATCCTAGCACTCACAAAATTTGCTTCTAAGCTCATTAGATGCAAGTTCCATAAGGATAGAGTCTATTTCATTCATCAATGTAAACCCAACATAGGAGTACATGTCACAGAGTGGGTGTTCACTAAATATTTATCAATGATTAAACAACAGTTCTAACCAGCAAATGAACAGGAACACATGGTTTTGAATAAATGGCATCAAATAGCAACTGTCTCATTATGCAAAGACAGGAGTTTTTATAAAAATTATAGGATTATTATAAGTGATTCAAAAATTAGATAAAAATTATTTTCTCCAAAAATAAAGAAATTCTCATAATGGAGAAAAAAGAAAAGACGTAATATTTTATCCTACAAAGTTAATACGTAAAACTTAAAATATAAGCTAAGAGACAATCACCACAATACTAAGTAATGCAATTCTAATATTAATGCATTTTATATCCTTACTAAATATCCATTTTCTTGCTTTCAATATTCCTAAAGGTAGATCAAAACACTTTTTAAATATTTTACCAACCTCTTAATCAAAAATGTCTAATGAGCACATCTTTTTAGTTCTTTAATTCATGCTAGAGACTTTTAAGATGGAAATAACTGACTTGAATCAAATGTTATGACCTACAACAGCTATTGGATAATTAACATTTGTGACACCATCATGATTTTGTTCTGATATATATATTTCACTCAGCATTGTTGATGTCAACTGGAATGAAAGTCAAATAAAAATATTTGTTTTATATAATTTCAAAAATGATTGAAATTTATCAACAGAGTCATAGCAACATCATTGCGTTCTTAAATTAGAAAATTCTTAGTACATATAAAAAACGTATTTCAACTAGGACAATGTGAGGATTTGTCAAAGTTCTCTACCATCATTAATTTCTTTTTTTTTTTCAAAATCTTGATTGTTAGGTACTATAAAAATGCACACGAATCAAATGATACGGTTTTGGTCTGATTATTTCACAACGTTGGGAGGAAATTCAAGGAAAAAATACTTGTACAATTAAATTTCAAATCTTAAACATTTAATTTTTTATTTAAGCCTGCCTCTCTATACTTAAATGTAAGCAACATAGAAATTTCATTGGTATCTATATGCCAATGAAATGTAAGCAATATAGAATTGCTTTGGTTTGGTTACGAAATGTAAGCAATATAGAAATTTCACTGGTATCAATTATAATCAGTTGAGTTAATCCATTTTCTTACCACTAAATATTATTTTTCTATCAGAATAGAACAGAAGAATAATGCAAACCTCACTTTCTTTGTCCCTTGGAGCTCAGGGGCAACCAGCCTCAACCTTAGCCAAAATATGCAGCTTGATGATGGGAAATCTGCTTCCAAAGTAAAGATATTTTTATGTCAATGAAGATGTGTCATCTGAGGAATTTCTTCACGGTTCTAAAAGAACAGTTCAAAGCTCCTTTTCATTATGGATCATCTTTGAAGCAATTTTACCATCATTTGACGAAGTTCCTCTACTTACAGCCCTACAGGCGTCCCAACAGCAAGAAGGAATACAACCCTTCCAAGACAAAAACACTGTTCACTGCTGAAAAAACTTGACTTTCTATTGGTTCTCAAATATTGCAAAGGGTTTTTGGTTCTTCTGAACTAGAGAGCAGTAATTAATGATGTTCATTTCTCACTTTCTCTACCAATTTTCTGTTCAGTGGAAGACTCGAAAGTCCTTATCATTTTTCAATATTTAAAACATCTCCCTCAGCCTGAATTTCAACCCTTTTTACTATTGAATGGCCGGGGCTTTGAGCCTGCTGCCATTCTCACACTGAGCCCTGAACTCATGTGTTTTTCCCATGGCTCATCATTAAACAAATCTCATAGTGGGAGGCCAGTGTTTTACAGTGGGTCTACTTCTTACTACATTGACCACTGCCACAGCCCAACATAAGACCTTCTGGATGATAGGCTCTCCCCAGTGAAGAATTCATTTAGGGCTGTCACTGGCAAAATCAGGGGCCTGAATCTTCAGACCTTTTATCCTGAGCTCTATCAATGTCAAGGACTCCACTATGTAGACTGAACCCTTGTTGCTGTCCCTGAAGTCCCACAGGAACAAGATTTATACCAATTTCTTCAAGATATGATGTTTTGTTACCACCATAACCACATGAACTCGCCACAATACAGCTTCAGTGAGGCCTCTGAGAAGGAATGTGTATATGCAGCAGGCAGACATAAGTGACCCTCAGAGGGCTCTGGATCAGGGTGTAGCCCCATAACTGGCTTAAGTCTATCCAAGATGTTACATGGTACAAGAAGCATTGCACCACCACCTCCTGTAGCTATGATAGCACCTGCCCATGGAATAGCCTTTTTCACATATTCTCTTCTCTTTATGAAGTGAAGCTCAATCCACTCATTTTTAAATTATCTGGAATATGCTCTATATTTTTGGAGTGACATGATGTCACTCAAGAAGCCCACTGTAGCTAGAGCCTTTCAATGGGAGCAGCAGGCTCAGGCTTCTTTCATCCCCACCACCAGGCCTGCACCACCATCTGGGCCAACCAGGTCTTCAATTTCACATCTGATTGGGAAGTGGGGGTCCCTGAATGGCCCACTCACCAAGGAGAATGTTAGAATGGATGTTCACTACAATGTCTTGTCTTCTAGGTAGAAAATGTGATATTTGTAAATAAAAACACATTTATTTAAAAGTATTTTTGTATTTTTTGTTACTTCTATTATTGGGTTGACAGAAATTCCCAATAGCTCTTTCAGCAGCCTTCATGGATGTTCTCAGATTAACATGGAAACAGCCTTAGGTTTTCATCTTTAGAAATAGTGCTTTTCTCTCTTTTATTAATGGCTTGAGATTCCAGATATCCCTTTATCTCATTTGAGCAGCACTGCAAAGAAGGGGTTGCTGGAAAAATCCTTTGCAGTCCCTTTGCAGTCTCCCAAGTGGGCAGAGATGAAGGGATGATGCAGGAGGCAGAGTACAGGACCTGCCTGGATGGGGCTGACCCAAAACAGTGGCCTGTGGGTGGTGTACCCCCTCTAAGTTAAAGATTCACAATATTCAAGATACTAGGGAAATATCATTTTTTCATTAATTTCATATTTATTTAGAAAAGGCAGAAATGATGACTGAAATAAATTGGAAGTTTCTTGACTATGTATTGGAAAAAATGCATGCATTTTTATACTTAAATAGTTTGCAATGGGAGAGAGATTGGGCAGGGGGAAGCCTGGAAGCCAAATCACAATTTCTGTCATCACACCTTATCTTATCTTTATCTCCTTTGTTGTATGAAGTTTTATTTTTGTTTGTTTGCTTTTATCTCTAATCCTCATGTTTTTCTGCACACCTGGTAGGGAGCCTTGTCTCCCCCTATATCCAGAATCTTCCCAGGAACCCAAAGACCTAAAGTTGGTACATCAATTGACTGATTTAGAGAACAGGACAGTTGCCTTCCATTGCCCTCCTAAATTGCTTTGACTCCTTATTTGGATAAAAAAAAACCACACCATGACAGTCTCACAGAGTCACAAGCTCAAGGTCACCAACAGCACTCAGGACCTGGATCCACAGGCATCCAGATCCCCTTACTTACCTCCAGCACCAGTTTATTACTGTAACTCTCACAGCAACCTTATAGCCTGGCTTCCACTTCCTCCAGGAAGATCAGCGTTGACCAGGGAGCCTCGAGGTCAGAGAGCCGGGAGTCTGCAGGCAGCTTATTTATCCACAGCTGATGGTCAGGCCCAGGAGACCAGGATAGAAGGTGATGGTTCATCGTATCATGAGAACAAAAAGAGGGACACTAGCCTGGGGTTGGGTGAAGAAAACACAAGAGAAAAAATAAATCACAGCTTTCAGTTCCTGACAGATGCAGACGTAGAACTAGATTACGCAAGGCTTTTGTCATCAGACAGTGGCAGGCTTTAAACTCCTGACCTTGGTACAGCTCATGTCAGCCTCCCTCTACTCTGACTCTTCCATTGCTTATTCTGAAGGTTCTGTGTCCTGAGGATAAAGTTTCTCCCTGTAGAGAAGGGACTGGGCTGAGGATCTTCTTTCAGGAGTTCCTCGGCCATTCTCAAAGCCACAGATCCCTGACAGGCCCTCTGATCCTCAGGTTTTGGCAGCAGAGATTAGAGACAGGAGCAGAGTCCTCTGATGTGATGCTAGAAACAGGCATGACTAGCAAGTGAGGGACACATAAGGAGGATGAGGGAGACTGAGGGTCTGCTCCTCCAGGGGATGAGGCCTGTGTCAAAACTGCCCCATGTCTGGTCATCATCATCAGCCTCCTCTTAGAACAGAATCCAAGAGACCCTAAGGAATAATTTTTGTTTTCTCTCTCTCTCTTTTTTTTGTCACATCTGTAGCCAGATGTTCCATCCTCAATGCCTATGAGGGACAAACTCCCAGGGCCCACATTTCCAGGCTGCTTGGGGGCTTTTGTTGCCAAGCCACACCTTGTCTCTAAGTTTCCACTCTTCGTGCTGCAGATGATGTTGTTGCTGAGCCCTGAGCCCAGCGCTGTAAATGGATGAGACAGACCACCCTGAAAACAGGAAACTAAAAAATAGAAAAGACAGAGACAGATGAGACATGGAGTTTCTTCTCACTTTGTCCACAGCCCAACTCACTTGAGGAGTCAGAGGTCAAAGTTGGGGCTAACAGACTGGCTGGTCAATCACGGGGAATTGCAGAAAGAAGAGAGTCACTGAGTTTGGGAGCACCACCTTCTCAATAAAAACTGAGGCCAAAGCCTTGGCTGTCCCTGCACTGTGTGTTTATTTGGGAATGACATATGGAACCCAGCTTTAAATTCACTTTTTATATCTTCACTTCCTCAAATGAGAAAATCCTCTGACAAAAAAGTCCCCCTACAGTTGGGGGAGATCAGCTGTGGGTGCTTACAAAGGTGGACCCTCATTCTTCAGGACTGGGGCAATGGAGGAGTATGGGCCTGTGTACTGCTCTAAACAAGGATGTTCAGCTTCCTGCAACGTTGGAAGCAAGTGCTGTTGAAGTAGGGTGATATAAAGCCAAACAGAAAGGAAAATAATCGAAAGACACAGATTCTTAAAGTATGTGGTTTTTTCAATGGTTCCACAGGTTTAGTGAGATATTGTAGATGCCAATATTTCAATTTACACCTTTCTATCCAAAGCCGTTGTGTCTTCTAGGGCAATACATGTCCTCTGTCCTGGGTGCTGAGCCCCTGCGGGAGGCTTGACCAGCAGGGAGAGATACTTAGACCTATGAGCCCAGGGCAAAGTCCACCCATTGGGAAGAGCAGGGAAGGATGTCTGCAGGAGCCTCATGAGCCTGTGCCTGGGTCATGTTTGCAGGACACTGAGGAGGAGGAGATCCATGGAAGGGTGGAGACACACATAACCCTCATCCTTAGGACCCAAAGAAAAGGCAGAGCTGCTTCAAATCCTTTCCACAAATTTATATCCCAAGGAAAGATCAGGACCTGAGATGGGCATTAGTATGTGCAATAATAGGTAGACCACAGTACCCAGACATGTGGGTAGTATTAGGTAGGCCAAAAACCTGAGATTACAAAGTCTTGAAAGCATATGTCAGGGCCTACAAGATGTTCCCATCATGCATAATTGCCCACTATTTATAACCCCAAAAGGCCAATCCAATACCACATCATGTGCTGTAAGACAAACCCACACTCTTTCTGAGACAGGCCAAGGCAACTATTGGAAATAACCTTTGATTATGTAGAAAAGGACCCGGGGTTATCTACACAAAAATGAAAGATGAAGCTTCTGTCTAATATTTGGAAAGACAATCAGGGACCCTCATATCACACTGGTGCCCTCTTCTGTTACCAGCCTTCTGAGTCCTCATTCTCCACCAGATAACAGGTCACAATGTCCTTTCCTGGGGTGAGAAACAACCAGAACCATGTCACCCCAGGTGCACACTGCAGGTGACAGCATAATTTCAGCTCATCAGCACCCAATGCCAGGCCCGTCTCACCCACATTCTGCCCATCAGCTTCAAAGATGTGTGCTCTGCTCCTGGTCTGTTCTATTCTGACTAAAACTGTCCTACCCTGGCTAACCTTCATCACACAAAATGACATCTGTCTTCCTGGATTTGGCAGCCACCTTCTTACCCCTTTCTTAAATACAATTGCATACACTGCAACATGCACACACGCCCTGGCACATCTACACACACCCACACGCCCGTGCACAATCCCACACACCTATCCCATGAATGCTCACACACTCATGCTTGTGCACACTCCCACACACCCACACACACCCATGCATGATCCCACACACCCACCCACACTCACACATACAAGCACATGACCACACATACCCCCCCCAAACACACACACACATTCCCACACACGTGCACGCTCCCACACGCCTGTGCATGCTGCCACACATGAGCACATGCCCTGGCACTTCTGTGCACACTCCCAAATGCCAGCACACACTCTCACACACCTGTACACACCTGTGCATGCTATCACAGGCACACTCTCTCATGCCCGTGCACACTCCCACACACCTGCGCACACTCACACATGCTGCCACACATGGGCGCACACTCTCTCACGTTCACGCATACTCACACATACCTTTGCACACCCATGCACATTCCCACCACCCATGCACACTCCCACACGCCACCTACACTGGTGCACACTCGCACACACCAGCACACTCCCATGCACACTCCCTCGCACATGTGCATGCTGCCACATGTGTGCACACTCACACCTGCACTTGCCTTTGCACACTCCCACACATGTGCACACACCTTTCCACGCCCCCACACACTCCCACACGCCCTCGAATGTCCATGGATGCTTCCACACCCCCAAGCATGCTCCAACACTCGCATGCACGCCCGTGCACACTCCCACACAACCTCACATGCCAGTGCAGGCTGCCACACAAGCACACACTCCCTTATGCCCACACACACACCCTCACACACTCCCACACTGCACACATGCCTGCACATGCCCATGCACACTCACACACTCTCCAGCACTGGGCCAAGGTGCAGCCGGCATTGACAGGATGGGCCCTGGGAGTGGCAGGTTCGTGCAGGTTTGGCCAGGCCACCATGCCACCTGCACCTCGCCCACTGACACTGTGGTGACCCTTCCTCCAGGAAAGCCAGGAGAAGCCCTGATCTCAGGGCCCAGAATCAGCAAGAGTGCACTAGGAAGGGGAGTACTGGGAGGGGGCTGGCTGGGGTGTGTTGGGAGGGTTGTGCTGGGAGGGAGCTGGGAGGGGTAGGCTTGAAGGGGTGAGTCGGGATGTAGTGTGCTGGGTGGGGTTCATTAGAAGGGGTTTAGTGGGAGGTGCCCTGGGAGAGGTGCACTGGAAAAGAGCTGGGAGGGGATGTGCTGGGAAGGGTGCATTGGGAGGGGTGTGCTGGGAGGGGCGTGCTGGCAGGGACGTGCAGGGAGGGGGCAGGGCCTGAGCCTGTTATCATAGTTAGGCTGGAGGCCCCAGAGCTTGAACAGAGCTTCAGAAGCTGCTGCTTTGCTGTCCCAGACCAGAGAAACGCTCCTCAAGTGGCCCTGGGCCCATGATTCTGGTCAGATGGGTGGGGGGCTGCAGGCCTGGCTTTTTGTGCCTGTGCTGTCGCTGATTCCACAAAAGGCAGATGTATGCACAGACCGCTGCTTCCTCCTACCGCCTTTCCTGTCCTCTCTTGCCTTCCTCCCCAGGGTCTCTGTGCACTCAGGGACATGCTGGGTGCAATCGAGGACCCTCATTTGTCATCATGGATCTACAAGCTGGGTGCTGTGTTGCCTCATTTTGCAGAAGAGGAGATGGAAGCCCCTGGATACACAGCTGTCCCAGGAGAAGGGCCAGCTCCTAGCCCAGGCCGCCGGATTCCAGAGCTGTCCCATCAGCCGCTGCCATGAGTGCTCTCCGGAGCTGACTCAAGGACTGGAGCGAGGGTGTCCGCTCCCTTTTCTGGGAGCCACAGGATTTCCCATGCTCTGGACTCCACAAAGCAGGCCTGGGCAGTCACATGTCCCAGTCCCTGCTTCCTTTGGAGTGAGACTTGCCAGCACCCATGATGGCAGTGGCGGCTTATCCAAAGCGGCAGCTGCCATGGCACCAGCTGCAGCGTGGTGTCGGCACAGGCTGTGGGTCCTCTGGCGCCGACGCTGACTGAGGCAAACAGTCCCGGGGCCTGCAGCCCTAGGAGCCACTACCGTGTGGCGTGGCTGGGCTCACCGGTCCGCCAGAGGGAGAACTGCAAGGTCTGCCATGGAAGGGCCCCAGTGCTGAGCTGGGCCCAGGACAGTGCCGCGATTGTGCTTGGAGCGCAGGGGCCGGGCCCTAAACGTGAACGCGGAGCTGTGACGGAGCTTCAGCGGCCTGGAGTGGGAAGTGGGAGTGGCACCCGCTTCCCGGACCCGACCAGCAACATGGCAGCTGCTTGCTCCCTGCCTTGGGCGCCAAGTTCAACATAACCGCCCTCACCTGGTTGAGGGTTGATGATGGCTGCAAGCTGGGAGCTCAGCTGGGCCTATCAGGAGGGGACCTCAACTCTCCTCTGTGTGGACCTCTCTACATGGCTGCTTGGGCTTCCTCACAGCATGGTGACTGAGTTCTAAGAAGAAGCACTCCAAGAGGCAGAGGCTGGAGCTCCATCATTTCCGCCATATTCTATTGATCACAGTGATGACAGGGTCCGCTCAGATTCAGGGGGAGGAGATACAGCATTCACTTTTCCATGGAAGCGGCAAGGTAACATCACAACAGTGAATGTGGTATGGGAAATTTTGTGGTGATTGTCTTTGGAAACACAAAGGACCACAATGGTCCAAGCCCTTGATCATGTGGCACAAAGTCTTCCCAGGATGAGAACCCAGTGAAACGCTCAGTGACAACCCCAGGAGGGTTTTTCTTCCAGATTGACTGAACTGTCTATGGGTAACATTATGTTATATTTATTATGTTATTGGTTGCAACTATCAGTTGGCTGCAGATACAAGATTTTGGCAAGAATCAAAAAAGCATTCTGTGAGAATCAGTTGAGTATATACATTTTGTAATACAGAGTATCATATATTATTTGTTAATTTTGTTCCACACATCTTTTAGTGTTAATAAATTTTATAATAAATATAGACATGTGTATATATGTGATATATATGTATGCATATATATGATATGTGTGTATATATGATATATGTATATATATGCATTTTTCTTCTGTAGCACACCTCAGCCTGTCTACTGTTGGAAAGCATCATTTTGTTTCTATTCTACTATGGAATTCCATTTTACTCATGCTGGGTTCAAAAGGTATGTGCATTTTAAATTTTACTAGATGTTTTCAGATTGCTTTCAACAGAAGTTATAATTCTCATTTCTAGCAGCGGTGCATAAGAATACCCTTTTCTCACAAGCTGCCAAGAGTAGATTTGTAGATTTATTTTTTGTCAGTCTGATAGGTGTAAAGTGGTATCTCATTATTTCAACTGGCTCCCCTCTGCCATCCCAGTAAGTCTGAGGGTCTTTTCATATGTTGGGTGCCATTTGGCCTCCTTCTGTGACTTGTTTCTTGGTTTTTCTTTATGTTTTTCTTTTGGGTTATTTGTTCCCTCCTTGTTAATTTTTGGATGTTTTCTGTATATTAAATTTAAGCCTTACATATGGCTCTGCATTCCAGATCTCATTTATATATTGATTTTACATCATATTTTGTCATACAAAAATTAATTTTTGCATTACATTTATAATTTCTTCTATAGCTTCCAGGTATCTGATCTAGACCCTAGGAATCTGTGCCTATGTTGAGAGTGTTCATATAACCCTTCAGAATTTCTTGCTGAATTTTTATTGTTCCATTTAAGCCTTTAATATAAATCTTATCTTTGTATATGGTTAAAACAGGAGTCCAATTTTATTTTTTTTTTTCTGGATAGGCAGCCTGTTATTCCAGTTAAATGTTTGTGGTTTAGTGAAAAACAAAATAATTATGTATTAAATAATAATTCCCCACTGTATTAAAGTGCTACTTTGGTTATATTAAATTATTGCGTATTCACATATATTTTGTACTCTAATCTGTCATTCTTATGCTAATGACATATCGATCTGGTCATAGTGTTTTTGTAGTATGTTTTAATGCGGGGAGTTTTAGGAAGGTAATATATAATACTATTTCTGGGATGAGGTCATGAAGAATGCCTCCTTTATTCTCTGTTTCCCTTTCCATGACATTCACTGCAGGGAGGCTCTGTGTTGAAATTGTGGAGACATAACATGAAAGCAGTTGGATCCCTGAATCACTTTAAGGAAGAGAGTTTCTTCCCTGGAGCTTTGCCTGATTGCATCATCTTTGTGTGAGCAATAAACAACCCTTCATTTTTCATCTCAGCATAGCCTATACTGTCCTGACTAATCATTGGTGCTGCTGTATCAAAAAGCCAAAATATACAGCATTAGTTTAGTGGCCAGTGGTGGGTGTCACGGACACTGATGCTGGAGGCTGGGGCATGGCAGTCTGTGCTATTAATGGTACCACATTTGTTAAATGGCATACTTGCATTAAGAAAGCTAAGGAAGAAGGCTATAGTAAGCACACCTTGGCTGTTGGCACTATTCAACAAAGTCTTACAAGAAAGACATAAACTTAAGAAATAAGTGGCTAGTTTGCAAGCAGTAATAAAGGAAATAAAGTCCAGAAAGTTAGGGCTTAGCAAAATTAAAAAGCAGACTGCTTCCAGATGCCAACTAACTTGATACAGGATTGAGCAACATTGAGCAACAAAGGCCCAAACTACCCCCACACAAAATGCAGATTTAAAAGATCCAGATAGACTAATAAATGCCATGATATTGTGTGTGAGAGAGATGGTGGGGGATGGACAAGAAGGTAAATAAGTTGAGATCTACATCTCAAAAAGAACTTTTGGGGAGTGATGGTACAGGGAACCCTTTGGAAACAAATCAAAAGCAGACTAAGTTTTTAAGGATGTTGTATTACAAAAGAAACCCACAGTTTTAACTAAAAAAGGCATAGACTATTAATGACTTATAACAAGCTATGGCTCCCCAATTTTCCATAGGCCAACAGCAGCTGAGTTTCACAGTCTTAAGCAGAGCATATTCTTCCACATCCATTTGAGATGTGGCCAAGGAGGGTGACGGAATGATAGAAGGGCCAGGGAGAAAAAGGAACAAGGGACTTCTTCCTAGAGAAGCTTAACGAAGAAACCTTCCATAACGAGGGTGGGAACTTTCACAATGCCTATTCAGAAGGATTTCAGAATTGTTACCCCTTCCTGTCTTCATTCTCTCCATTTAAAAGTAAAAGTGTTTATTGCAGTTGTCCTAACCCTACTCCATCATTGAGTATTGGGTCTGTATAGGAGGCAAGTAATATGTCTCTTCTACTTTAGAAATCTCTAGACCAAGAAGAGGCAGGTATAGACCTGATGGAGAGCACAAAGCAGTTCACTTGAAGACCCTCAATCTCTTTTCTCTTCTTTCTTTTTTCTTTCTTTCTCTTTCTTTCTTTCTTTCTTTCTTTCTTTCTTTCTTTCTTTCTTTCTTTCTTTCTCTCTTTCTTTCCTTCTTTCTTTCTTTCTCTCTCTCTTTCTTTCTTCTTTCCTTTCTTTTAGTTTTTAGAGATGGGGTTTCACGATATTGGTCAAGCTGGTCTCAAACTCCTGACCTCAGGTGATTCACCACCCTGGTCTCCCAGAGTGTTGGAATTACAGACGTGAGCCACTGAACCCAGCCTAAGAAGACCCTCAATTTCAAGCTGAATTTGCTGACTTACGGGAGTTGGATTTTCTCTCTTGAGAAAGTGAGAGTATGTTCTACATATGGGCAAAAGAATGACCAGAGGGACACACAGAAAGTTTACACTTCCTACTTCCTGGTAGTTAGGTGGGGCCGTGTGACTAGTTCTAGCTAATGAAATGTGAGTGGAAGTGTCACGGATCATTTCTGGACCAAATGTTTAAAAGTTGATGTGTTTCTCCTTAGGATACAAAATCAATGTGCAAAAATCACAAGCATTCCTATACACCAATAACAGAATTAAAGAGAGCCAAATCAAGAATGAACTGCCATTCACAATTGCTACAAAGAGAATAAAATATCTAGGAATACAACTAACAAGGGAAGTAAAGGACCTCTTCAAGGAGAACTACAAACCACTGCTCAATGAAATAAGAGAGGACACAAACAGATGGAGAAACATTCCATGTTCATGGTTAGGAAGAATCAATATTACAGATTCAACGCTATCCCCATCAAGCTACCAATGACCTTCTTCACAGAACTGGAAAAAACCACCTTAAATTTCATATGGAACAAAAAGAGAGCCTGCATAGCCAAGTCAATTCAAAGCAAAAAGAACAAAGCGCGAGGCATCACACTACCGGACTTCAAACTACACTACAAGGCTACAGTAATCAAAACAGCATAGTACTGGTACTGGTACCAAAACAGAGATATAGACCAATGGAACGGAACAGAGGCCTTGGAGGCAACACAACATATCTACAACCATCTGATCTTTGACAAACCTGACAAAAACAAGCAATGGGGAAAGGATTCCCTGTTTAATAAATGGTGTTGGGAAAACTGGCTAGCCATGTGCAGAAAGCAGA
>CAUYLG010061736.1:0-65669 GCA_963573385.1 Cacajao melanocephalus | reverse complement strand
TTTTAGGTCTTACGTTTAAGTTTTAAATCCATCTTGATTTGATTTTTGTGTAAGGAAAGGATCCAGTTTCAGCTTTCTGCATATGGCTAGCCTGTTTTCCCAACACCATTTATTAAATAAAGAATCCTTTCCCCATTGCTTGTTTTTGTCAGGTTTGTCAAAAATCAGATGGTTGTAGATGTGTGGTGTTATTTCTGAGGCCTCTGTTCTGTTCCATTGGTCTATATATCTGTGTTAGTACCATTACCATGCTGTTTTTGTTACTGGAGCCTTGTAGTATAGTTTGAAGTCAGGTAGCATGATGACTTCACCTGTGTTCTTTTTAGTATTGCCTTGGCTATACAGGCTTTTTTGGGTTCCATATGAAATTTAAAATTGTTGTTGTTGTTGTTTTTTCTCATTCTGTGAACAAAGTCGCTGGTAGCCTGATGGGGATAGGATTTAATTTATAAATTACTTCAGGCAGTATGGCCATTTTCACAATACTGATTCTTTCTGTCCATGAGCATGAAATGTTTTTCCATTTGTTTGTGTCCTCTCTTATTTCCTTGAGCAGTGGTTTGTAGTTCTCCTTGAAGAGGTCCTTCACATCCCTTGTAAGTCATGTTCCTAGGTGTTGTGTTGTTTTTGTAGCAATTGTGAATGGGAGTTCACTCATGATTTAGCTCTTTGTTTGTCTGTTATTGGTGTATAGGAATGCCTGTGATTTCTGTACATTGATTTTGTATCCCGAGACTTTGCTGAAGTTGCTTACCAGCTTAAGGAAATATTAGGCTGAGATGATGGGGTTTTCTAAATATACAATCATATCATCTGCAAACAGAGACAATTTGACTTCCTCATTTTCTAATTGAATACCCTTTATTTCTTTCTTTATGTTGCATAATGTCTTGGCCAGAACTTCAATACTGTGTTGAATAGTAGTGGTGAGAAAGGGCTTCCTTGTCTTGTGCTGGTTTTCAAAGTGAATGCTTCCAGTTTTTGCTTATTCTGTATGATACTGGCTGTGGATTTGTCATAAATAGCTCTTATTATTTTTAGATAGGTTCCATCAATACCTAGTTTATTGAGAGTTTTTAGCATGAAGGGGTGTTGAATTTTGTTGAAGGCCTTTTCTGCATCTATTGACATAATCATGTGGTTTTTGTCATTGGTTCTGTTTATGTGACGGATAGCGTTTATTGATTTGCATATATTGAACTAGCCTTGCATCCCAGCGATGAAGCCAACTTAATTGTGGTGCATAAGCTTTTTGGTGTGCTGCTGGATTCAGTTTGCCAGTATTGAGGATTCTTGCATCAGTGTTCATCGGGGATGTTCGCCTGAAATTTTCTTTATTTGTTGTGTCTCTGTGAGGTGTTGGTATCAAGATGGTACTGGTCTCATAAAATGAGTTTGGAAGGATTCTATCTTTTTATGTTGTTTGGAATAATTTCAGAAGGAACGGTACCCACTTCTCTTTGTGCCTCTGGTAAAATTCAGCTGTGATGTCGTCTGGTCCTGGACTTTTTTTGGTTTATAGGTTGTTGATTACTGCCTCAATTTCACAACTTGTTATTGGTCTATTTGGGGATTCGACTTCTATTTAGTTTAGTCTTGTCAGGGTGTATGTGTCCAGAAATTTATCCATTTCTTCCAGATTTTCCAGTTTATTTGCATAGAGGTGTTTATAGTATTCTCTGATGGTAGTTTATATTTCCATGGGATCGTTGGGGATATTTCCTTTATCATATTATATTGTGTCTATTTAATTCTTCTCCCTTTTCTTCTTTATTAGCCTGACTAGTGGTCTATTTTCTTGGTCTTTAAAAAAAAAAAAAAAAAAAAACAGCTCTTGGATTCATTGATTTTTTTTTTTTTGAGGTGTTTTTTGTGTATCCATCTCCTTCAGTTCTGCTCTAATCTTATTTGTTTTCTGCTAGCTTTTGAATTTGTTTGCTCTTGCTTCTCTAGTTCTTTTAATTGTGGTGTTAGGGTGTCCATTTTACATCTTTCCTGCTTTCTCTTGTGGGGATTTAGTGCTGTAAATTTCCCTCTACACACTGCTTTAAATGTGTCCCAGAGATTCTGGTACATTGTGTCTTTGTTCTCATTGGTTTCAAATAACATCTTTATGTCTTCCTCAATTTCATTTTTTACCTCATAGTCATTCAGGAGCAGATTGTTCAGTTGTGCTGTTTTGAGTGAGTTTCTTCATCCTGAGTTCTAATTTGATTGCACTGTGGTCTGAGGGACTGTTTGTTATGATTTCTGTTCTTTTGCATTTGCTGAGGACTATTTTATATCTAACTGTGTGGTTGGTTTTAGAATAAGTGCAATGTGGTGCTATGAAGAGTGTATATTTTGTTGATTTGGAGTGGAGAGTTCTGTAGATGTCTATTAGGTCCCCTTGGTCTAGAGCTGAGATCAAGTCCTGGATATTCTTGTTAATTTTCTGTCTCACTGATCTAATATTGACAATGGGGTGTTAAAGTCTCCCACTACTATTGTGTGGGAGTCTAAGTCTCTTTATAGGTCTCTAAGAACTTGCTTTATGAATCTGGGTACTCCTGTATTGGGTGCATATATATTTAGGATAGTTAACTCTGTTTGTTGCACTGATACCTTTACCATTATGTCATGCTATTTTTTGTCTCTTTATATTTGTTTATTTAAAGTCTGATTTATCATAGACTAGGATTACAACCTCTGCTTTTTTTTTTTCTTTCCATTTGCTTAGTAACTCTTCCTTCATCCCTTTATTTTGAGCCTATGTGTGTCTGCACATGAGATGGGTATCCTGAATATAGCACACCAATGGATCTTGACTCTTTATCCAATTTGCAATTCTGGGTCTTTTAATTGGGGCATTTAGCCTGTTGTAAGGCAGGCTGGTGGTGACAAAATCTCTCAGCATTTCCTTGTCTGTAAAGGATTTTATTTCTCCTTTGCTTATGAAGTTTAGTTTGGCTGGATATGAAATTTGGGGTTGAAAAAACCTTTTTTAAGAATGTTGAATATTGACCCCCACTCTGTTCGGGCTTGTAGGGTTTCTGCTGAGAGATCCGCTGTTGGTCTGATGGACTTCCCTTTGTGGGTAGCCCAACCTTTCTCCCTGGCTTCCCTTAACATTTTTTTTTTCTTCATTTAAACCTTGGTGAATCTGAGGATAATGTGTCTTGGGGTTGCTCTTCTCAGTAAGTATCTTTGTGGTGGTCTCTGTATTTCCTGAATTTGAATATTGGCTTGCTTTGCTAGGTTGGGGAAGTTCTCCTGGATAGTATCTTGAAGAGTGTTTTCCAACTTGGTTGCATTCTCCCCATCACTTTTAGGTACACCAGTCCAGTGGAGATTTGGTCTTTTCATATAGTCCCATATTTCTTGGAGGCTTTGTTCCTTTCTTTTCACTCTTTTTTTCTCTTACCTTGTCTTCTTGCTTTATTTCATTGAGTTGATCTTCAATCTCTGATAACCTTTCTTCTGATTGATTGGTTCAGCTATTGATACTTGTATATGCTTCACTTAGTTCTAGTTCTGTGTTTTTCAGCTCTATCAGGTCATTTATTTTCTTCTCTATGCTTGTTATTCTAGTTAGCAATTCCTCTTACTTTTTTCAAGGTTCTTAGCTTCTTTGTATTGGGTTAGAACATGCTCCTTTAGCTTGGAGGGGTGTGTTATTACCCACCTTCTGAAGCCTACTTCTCTGAGTTTGTCAAACTCATTTTCTGTCCAGGTTTGTTTCCTTGCTGGCAAGGAGTTGTGATCCTTTGGAGGAGAAGAGGCGTTTCGGTTTTTGGAATTTTTCAGCCTTTTTGCACTGGTTTCTCCCCACCTTTGTGGATTTATCTACCTTTGGTTTTTGACGTTGGTGACCTTTGGATGGAGTCTCTGAGTAGACATCCTTTTTGTAGATGTTGATACTATTCCCTTATGTTTTTTAGTTTTCCTTCTAACAGGCCCCTTTGCTGCAGGTCTGCTGGAGTTTGCTGGAGGTCCACTCCAGATCCTGTTTGCCTGGGTATCACCAGCAGAGGCTGCAGAACAGCAAAAATTGCTGCCTGTTCCTTCCTCTGAAAGCTTCGTCCCAGAGGAGCACCTGCCTAATGCCAGCCAGAGCTCTCTTGTATGAGGTGTCTGTCAGCCCCTGTTGGGAGAGGTGTCTCCCTGTCAGGATACATGGGAGTCAGGGACCCACTTGAGGAGGAAGTCTGTCCCTTAGGAGAGCTCAAACTCTATGCTGGGAGATCTGCTGCTCCATTCAGAGCTATCAGGCAGGGACATTTAAGTCTGTTGATGCTGCGCCCACAGCCACCCCTTCCCCCAGGTGCTCTGTCCCAGGGAGATGAGGGTTTCATCTGTAAATTCCTGACTGGTGCTGCTGCCTTTTTTTCAGAGATGCCCTGCCCAGAAAGGAATAATCTAGATAGGCATCCTGCCACAGTGGCCTTGCTGAGCTGTGGTGGGCTCCTCCCAGTTCAGAGTTCCCAGAGGCTTTGTTTATGCAGTGAGGAGACAACCACCTACTCAAGCCTCAGCAATGGCAGACGCCCCTCCCTACAGCAAGCTCGACTGTCCAGGTGACCTCAGACTGCTGTGCTGGCAAGGAGAATTTCAAGCCAGTGGATCTTAGCTTGCTTGGCTCTGTTGGGGTGGAACCTGCCAAGCCAGACTACTTGGCTCCCTGGCTTCAGCCCCCTTTCCAGGGGAGTGAAGAGTTCTGCCATGTTGGCATTCTAGGTGCCACTGGAGTATGGTTAAAAAAAAAAAAAACTCCTGCAGCTAGCTCAGTGTCTGCCCAAATGGCCACCCAGTTGTGTGCTTGAAACCCAGGGTCCTGGTGGCATTGGCACCAGAAGGAATTGCCTGGTCTGCCTGTTGTGAAGACTGTAGGAAAAGTGCAGTATTTGGGCCGGACTGCACTGTTCCTCCCAGTACCGTCTCTTACAGCTTTCCTTGGCTGGAGGAGGGAGATACCCTGACTCCTTGTGCTTCATGGGTGAGGTGACACCCCACCCGGCTTTGGCTCACCCTCTGTGGGCCACACCCACTGTCCAACCAGTCCCAGTGAGATGAAGCAGGTACCTCAGTTGGAAATGCAGAAATCACCCATCCTCTGTGGCCATTTGTCTGGGAGCTACAGACCAGAGCTGTTCCTATTTTGCCAGCCCTATCAAATATTCTGTGTTTTAATCTGGCAACCTCATTCCCAGTTCTAGAGAATCTTTCTGTCTTGTACCTTGCATTCCCATGGAGACTTTAAGCTTCAGATGTGACAGTGAAAACAGTCTGGCAACAACAGCACCAAGTAAGGGTTATATTTTGGTACAAGTTCACAGAATAGCCCAAATCCCACTTTGTTTAATAGGTGGTCATAGACTCCTAAAAGAAATAAACTATGTACTCAAATAAGTCAAAAAGGCTCATGAACTACAGTGCCCTCTGCTTTTAGATACAAAGGGAACCTGTAAACAAAGGACAAAGGGGTATCTCCTTCCAAGAGCCTGAAAAGCATAAAGCTTCCATTTTGGCCTCTCTTCCAACCAGAGACAGCTTGGGTCCTGGGAAAAACTGGTGTTCAGTTACAAAGCTGTCATCTTCTGCAGTCGTGGGGATGCTGGGCTCTGTCCTAGGAGGCTAGAGGTAAGAGTTGAGCTCTGTAGGTGACTTTAAGAAGGAAGAGCCTGAGGATCAGAGTCAAGATCCTTTGCTGATGACTGCAGGTCAAAGTCTGAGAAACCAGGAACCACATGCCTGGGGGAGAGGAGAAACTGAATAGGAGCAAAATCCATAAGGTCAAAGATGGCACAAGGCAGGTAAGTAGAGGAGCAAGTCAGGAGGAAGATTCCTGTCCAAGAAGAGTTGCTGGACTGTTACGACGTACCATGATGGGATGCTGAGCCCACGTGACCTGGGTACATCTGGCTAGACCAGGGGTCCCTCAATGCGGGCGACAGTGCCACCCATGGAACATTTGTCAATGTCTAGAAATATTTTGGATTGTCAAGACAGGGTGCAGGGTCACTGCTAGCCACTGGTGGATCAAGGGCAGAAATGACAGTAAACATCCTGCAAATACACAGGACAGTTGCCTACAACAGAGTGAGCCAGCCCCAAACGTCAACAGTGCAGAAGCTGAGAAACTCTAGGATAGATCAGAGTTTAAGCAGCACAGCACACTTTCCCATGAGTGTCCTCTGAGAAGGAACTCACCTACTCAGAATTTCCAGGTCTCCATACCTCTGAAAGGCCAGGAGATGTGTGAAAGCGAACCACCCTCTAAGCCAGAAGAACCACGGGAAGTGAGAAAGAAGTTGGGGGAGAAATTCTCCAACCAGCCATCCCCAGTGGTTATTTGCCAAAGTGTGTGTCTATTAGCCAATTACAGGAGAGATTTACCGAGTGGAATTACATGTTCATTTAAGTAGGTCCAGAACCCTTCCCCTCCAAGCCACCAGCAAACTCCAGGAGGCTTTAATGTGATGAAAGGCAAAGTCAGCTAATAGAGCCTGAGTGTTAATGGTGCCTGGGATTTATACTTTAATTGTTTCTGCGGCTCCCTGTCTCGGGGAGGTATTTGTCTTGGTGTGTGGACACCAACCGTGTGCCGCAACATTACACACAGGATTATGAGGGTTTTCTTAAATTATTATTTCTTCTGTAATTATATGCTGGACCAGTTTATTATTTAGAAATCTTTGAAAACATTGTAATTGAAATGGTCACTGGCCTTTAACTGACCCTGTCTCATGATACACTCTGGCAATCCAAGTGTGTGCAGCTATTGGGTTAATAAGGAGAGTCCCTGTTGTAAACCAACTCATAAGCATTATTTAAAATTTGGGATTCGAATTTTTTTTTCAAGATTTATGGCACAGTTGAAATGAGGTCAAGTAGAAGCAGTAAAGAATTTAATTAGAAATGTCCTTGTGTGCTCCCTATGGCTGTAAACCTCGTATAGGTTGTCCCCAGAGGGCCTGGAGTCATCGGAGATGGTGTGCACTTTTCTTTTTTTAACTCGTAATAAGAACGAACTATGATGAGCTCCCGCTTCCTCAATGGGGAATGCTGGGGACCTGGAGATTTGGAAAGGAGTGGGGCCGGAGAAGCCCTACTCAGGGGGCATGGAAAGGGACCAGGGCCTCTAGTCTAGCCTTGGAGGCCGGCCTCGACAAGAGTATTGCCTAATTTGTTAGCAGTATTTCCTGAGCCCCTTCTGTGTGTCAGTATTGTATAAAGTGAGTAAGATGTACTCTGTGTTCTCAAAGATCTCATGGATGAATGGGAGAAGCAGGAGTAAACACAGAAAGACAAACAGCATGGCCACTTAATACTAGAAAAGCGTGTGCAGGATTCTGTGAAACCAAAGGCAGGAATGTTTGATTTTTTCCTGGGGAATCAACTAGAAGTCTCCTCCCAGGATGTGGCTCTTGGAGGATGTGCAGGAGCTTCCCTCAGTGGGCCTGGAGGAAGGACAGAGAGGGAAAGGAGACCCCAGGTAGAGGACACACGTGTCTTACACTGTTGCCCAAACACCAACATTAACTAGGATGGTCACACAAACTATGGCAAGGAGAGACACCAGGAAGCAGTTCAGCTCGGAAGTGAAGTGCTTGCATTGTAAGATCATCTTGTCGCTGTGGAAGTTCACTCCAGGGGCCCACCAGCCAAGGTTCATCTAGCGTGGAATATAGGAGTATTGGAGTTTCAGCCCCTGGCTGAGGTTCCTGTGGGCTCCACAGGCTGTGACTGTGTGATAGCACTGCTGGTCTGACTGAAGAGAACCATCCTGAGAGAGGGACCCTGGATTCTGGGGCGGCTTGGCTTGCAGTGAAGGATGGGAGAGGATGCTTCTTGCTCTTCCTCCTGCTTCTGAATTCCACTGCTGATGATTAGTGAAGACAATAACAACCATTACTGCTACTAACGCAGATTGTGTGCCTGTGGTGCTATGCATTTTTCACCATTATTTTTAATGCTTACAGCCCAGGGATTTTTAGAGTATAACCCACCTCCCATCACTGAGGTGAAGACTTGTCAACCATTGCTAACTAATTTCTCCTTCTGTTACCCTAGAACAAGTGCATAGGGTTGCCCATATGAGAAGCACTTTGATGAAAATCAAGATCCATAGTGAAAGTGGCTGCCTTGTGGCTTTCAATAATACTTAAATTTTTTTTTTTTTTTTTTTTTTTTTTTTTTTTTTTTTTTTAGAAACAGGGTGGATTGCAGTGGTTCATTAGCCCCTCGAACTCCTGGGCTCAAGCGATCTTCCCACCTTGGCCTCCAGAGTAGCTGGGATTACAGGCATGTGCCACCATGCCCAGCTAACTTTTTTTAATGCATCCTGTCATATTGCCCAAGCTTGCCTCAAACTCCTGGCATCAAGTGATCCTCCCTCCTCTACAAATTTTGTTTTCTTTATTCACTATGTCTGACTTCTCTTTTGAGCTTATAGTCCTGTGGGCCAGACATCCTCTAGAGCAAGTGACATAGAGGTAAATTGACTTCCAGCTGCTTTGAGGATGTCCTTGGAGCATCCCGAAGTCAAATCTGGATATGCCATTTTGCCGGTGAGCTTCGGCTGCATAACAAACCACCCAAAAATGTACTGGCTTAAAGCAGCAGTCATTATCATCACTTCTGCATCTGTCTGTAGGCTGAGGGTCCACTGATCCCAGCTGGGTTGTCTCCAGGCTATGAATTAAGTCCGTGGCTACTCGATGTGTCTCTGTCTTTCTTGGACTACTGGTCCCCTGGGGGATGTTTCTCTCATGGTGAATGGCAGGACTGTGAAGAAGGGCACATCCAGACATGCAAGAGCAGTTCAAGCCCCTGCTCCGCTGTCTGCTTATATCCCATGGCGAAGTAAGTTACATGATCAGGCTCATAAAGAGACTCACGTGGCTGAATCAGATCCTACCCACCTCAGGCAGGACTGGCTTAGGGGAGTTACTCACCACTGTGTGGAGTCCACAGCTGGGGGTGGTATCAGCTAACCCTTTCTTGGATGATCTAAAGTCAGGGCCTACCGCTACCTGCTTTCTGCTAGGACAAAGGTGTGGGTTTGGCCAGTTTGCATTTCCAGGCTGAGAAACCCAACTTCTGGCTCTTTCTCTGGAGGTCCTGAAGCTGACTTTTGCAAAATGGGTTGCTTTTCTACATGAATCTAACTCAGATTGCATTTGAAAAATAAATGTGCACTAAAAGTAATTAAAGCATGTTGGTTCATGAATAATACACTGTTTTACAACTATTTGCTGAGCATAATGAGACAAGCTACTAAATTGACAACGAACACTCTATTATGTGATTGCCAACTGTTTTATAAGATATTGAACATACTCTTTTCTTCTGTCATCGTGTGTATTATCAAGCTCTTGCTTTTTAATAAATTAATTTTCCAGACATCTCTGGGGTCTTTGTTTGAAATCTGGCCGAGGGCAAAAATAAAATTAATTGTGTGATCTGTGCTGAATATTCAGGGCTTGGTGGCTTATAAGTAAGTGTCACAATTGGTAGTCTCTGCGTAGGGGAAAAAAAACAATGCTGTATGGCACACAAATGTGAAGAACAGTGTGAAAAAAGCCACAGGCACCTTGGGAATGAAGAGGTTGCTTCTCCCAGGAAGGTTTTTGGAGACTGGGCAGGTCATCACTTTCTGAAAATATTTAATGAACGCAAAAATTGGTGTTTGATCTTATCCCATTCTATATACTTTTTCTTGAATCTGCCTGTCTGCTATTTTTCAAATATCAGTATGACCTTCAATGGTAAATTTTAATGGATTCCCTTTACCTCCTAGTGGGGCAGAGCTGGTCCTCTGGTCTCTGTTCCCGCAATGCTTGTGTGTGTCCCATTGATGCATTCTTCATCTCAGTTGCATAGCTCTGGGAGAGGATATCCACCTTGAATCTTCATAATGGAACCCCTAGGGCTATCACTTAGAGTCCAGTGTAATGTTACCACCTGCAATTGGACAAGGGGCCCTGGATGATCATTTCATGGGTCTGCTTTTAGAACTGTAGGGCTAACATAACACATTTTCATCTCTGAATTTCCATTCGTTGAACAGGACTGGTATTAGGGTCCACTTTGTGATTGTTTGTTGAGTGAGTAAATGACCCATTCTGTGTATTGACATTCCCGTAAGTTAGCCAAGATCCTCCTTCCTGTGTGGATAGTCATTAAGAATGGCCTATCTTTACAACAACACTTTTCCAGCTGTTATTAAACTGGGCGATTATTTCTGGGACTTCTGCATTATCTAATCCCATCAAATCCACAGATCAATTGGGAGTGAAGGCTCAGCCACACAAATCATAGGGCATCATGGAGAACAAAGAACCCCAGAGGGAATTGACTATTTTTATTTTTAATTATTTAACTTCTAACCAAATTTCACACACTGTCCATGTGCCAGGAGTGTCAGCCAGGAAGGGCATAAGCCTGAAAGGGCCTTCTTTCATTATGTTAAGTATGTTAGTGAGAGCATTCTCAGTTAACTTCTTCATAATCTAGACTGGGACATTATGTTGTATCAAGACTCCAAGCTTCTTTCCCTATAGAAAAAGAGAAATTGTCAAGTCTACTACAGTACCTCCAGGTTCTGGAATAGGATGCAGGTGTTACCAAAAGTGATGTTAATAACATGAACATTTCCTCAGGTAAATTTTGTAAAGTACAAACGTGTTTAAAATACATGTGAAGGGAAGAAGAAACCATGCTTATATTCTTATCTCCCCAAATTCACATGTCACCAACCCAGCCATGGTAATAGACCATAGTATATGTTATTTAAGTCTTTTTAATGTGTGTATTGTCCACATCAGGGATTCCCCAAACCCTGGGCTACAGATTGGTACCAATCCACGGCCTATTAGGCCCTGGAATGTGCAGTAAGATGTGAGTGCAGGCCAGTGAGCAAAACTTCATCTGTAATTGCAGCCACTCCCCATTGCTTGCATTACCACTTGAGCTCTCCCTCTGGTCATATCGGTGGTGGCATTAGATTCTCCTAAGAGTGCAAATCCTGTTAGGATCTGTGCATGTAAGGGATCAGGTTGTATGCTCCTTATGAGAGTCTAATGCCTGATGATCTGTCACTGTCTCCCATCACCCCCAGATGGGACCATCTAGTAGCAGGAAAACAAGCTCAGGGCTCCCACTGATTCTACTTTATAGCAAGTTGTGTAACTATTTCATTATACATTCATATATTATTTCGTTCTACATTCATATATTACAATGTAATAATAAAGTGCACAGTAAATGTAATGTGCTTGAATCATCCTGAAACGATCTGCCATTTGACTCTGGTCCACAGAGAAACTGTCTTCCATGAAACCAGTCCCCTGGTGCCAAGGAGGTCGGGAACCGCTTATTCTATATAGTTATGTTAACGCCTTTGTAATTTTTTCCTGCTTTCTTCCTATTGCAACGTAAGAATCCTTTTTATGGGTTGGGATGGAATGATAGATGGATAGGCAGGTAGATACCTGATAACTAGATAGTGGATGACAGAGAAAAGAAAATTCACATTTAAATCCAATGAGCCAGGAGTTTTCCTCCTGTACTTGGTGCTGAGACTACTGTTTTCTGTTCCATTCAATAGATCATTTTATTTCCACTTCTGCCAGCTTTTGGGATTTAGACTACATCCTAGTTAGGCCTTCTCTCAGGTTCATACTGATGTTCATTTCAAAATTAAAATGTAGCAAGAGCTCATTTTCAATTTTACCCCAGAAACCAGGTCAGAATACCAAAATGGTGGCATCTCCTTCTATGCTTAGTAACCCAGGTCTTTAAACAGTCAAGTCTGGCCTTTGGGGACTTCACATATCCCATTCCAGAAGAGCCCATTGGCAAATTGTGAATTTGAGTTTCCTGGTCTCCAGATTTTGCATACAGGTGGAGACACAGTACCTTGGCTGTCCCTGCTATCCCACCTAGGAGCTATTTTTTTTTCCTCTGTTTTTACATGGGCAAAACTAATATGACTACACAGAAAAACATGACATTTCTTATTTTAATTTGCTTTTTGGGTGATATTTAAAATAGATATTTGAACCAAACCAACCTGACAAGCTGCAACCAGTTTTAGGCAAGTGATACTCGTACATTTTGGGGAGAGAAATACTTCAGTATACAACCCTACCCTACCCCATAGTATCAGAAAAAGAATTACTGAGTGGGAAGTGGAGTCATTAAAATGTATTCCTCTATCTTTGTCCCAAAATAAATCAGTAATTAGGAATCTCAGGGGCCAACTTTGCTATGAAATAGGTGCATTTTGTCTAGGAAAGTTGAAATATAATCTTTGAATGTTAGCTCCAGAAAGCATACTCCATGATGGGAAACCGGTATTTGTAGCAAGCCCGTGTGTCACTATTTTCATATACTTGGTTAATTTTTTCAGTTTTAAAGAAACCATGTGTAGTATGCATTTTCACATCAACTTTGCAGACATAGAGAGGCACTGTTTTATGATGAAGGTAGCTCAGCAGTAGAACCAGGATTTGACCCATGCTTATTCCTTTGTACTACCTGGTTTTCCAGGATTGAAACATTCTTTGAAATCAATGGTCTTACCTAATTTGCTCAAGACCACCCAGTCGGGCAAGGGCAGGGTCTGGGCTGGGCTCCCTGTATCTAAGGTCTGGTCCAGTGCCTTCAAGGTAGATGGCCACTCTCTGAGCCTCAGCACTTCTTGCTCAGTCCCATCTATTCATCATACCTGCTGTGTATTCTTTTTGTCACTGCTGGAGGTACCCACAGAAGCAGCCTTTGGCCAGGCCAAAGGACAGAACCCAGGATGTCAGAGAGAGCCTCCTGTGTCATAACCACCTCCAGCATTCAGTCCTCGGGTCCTGTGCAATTCAGCTCCAGAAAGTTAACTGTATAAGTTTTTCTATTGTGCTGTATCTTTATCTCCAAGAGCATTTGTGTTCTGATGGATCCCTGTGTTACCAATGAAAGCCCATCCTGGTCCCTCCTTCCCCACCATGGCCTGTCTCAGATTGGGGCATGATGATGCTGCTGGAGGGAGGAACTGGGGTACCATTCTCATTGTAGTTTAAGTACAGAAATGTTTCTCAAAGCTAGGGCATTCCTACAGATTCACTCAACATACATATGTTTACAACCTGTTTATAAGATCACTGATTAAATACAAACATCCTCACTGAATGATTGCTATTTACCTCTTAAGAATGAAAGATTTAGTATAGTGTTTTTAGTATAATTTTTTCCCATAAGGAACTATTCTGCAAATTGATAAGAGTCCCTTTTAATTAGATGGTGAGGCTGTGTGCTTAACATTGCATGCAAAAGGCCTACAAAAATGAAGTTAAATTAATACACAGGCTGCTACAAGCAAGCTCAGAGTCGCAGAAATCAGGTCATTCTGTGAGAAAAGGAATTTAGGACCCTCATACCACTAAGTTAGGATCAAACTCAGCATCTTTCACTTTGAAGTGGAGAGAAGCAATTCCAGGGGTAAAAGGTGTTTTCAGCAGACACTTTGCTCAGTGCCACTCCTCTAGATGACTTGATGAGAAACCCCATGGCTCAAGCACCTGCTGGGTTCCCCAGGTGCTGTTCCCCAGGCTCTGTTTGCCTTGTCTTTGTGTCCCTGTCCACAGATGGATAGAGTTACCGAATGGCCTCCATGCTGCACTCCACTTAGCCCCGGTCACAGCCCATCTTCGAGCTGTTCATAATGTTCTGACACTTTGATGAGTCCCTTGCTCTCTGCCAGGACAGGCGGCTCCTCGAAGTGTGCAGTGAATTCCATGGGCAAAGGAAAGGCAGCTCAAACTCTAGTTATGGGAACAGGGAAAGCTCTTTAAGAGACCATCAAAGAGACACCCTGCCAAATGCCTGCCTTCCAGAGGAGCCTCGTAGCCACAAGGCCATTCCCCATATCTGTGACTCCTGCTACTGCTATCCTTTGGGCACCACCGAAACCTGTTTCCAAGTGGGTGGGCGAGGCTCTTCTGGCCTGGAGATGAGGGATTGAAACTTAATGTTACAAAATTCCCACTGCAGCCTTTATCCTCACAAGAACAAAGGTTGTGTGACCTGGGAGTTGTAGGTCTATGTTAGAAGGAAGAATCTGTGAGAGGACCCTTGATTTGCCATGATCATGCAGCTCCATGGGTGAGAAGGGGACTAGAATGTGACTGACGGGGCTTTTTCTACTGTGCTGTGTCTTTTTTCTCTAAGAATATTTGTGTTCTGATGGATCCCTGTGTTAACAATGAAAGGGCATCCTGTTACTGCCTTTCCCACCATGCCTTGCTTCAGATTGGTGCAGGATGATGATGTTGGATGCAGAAACTGGGGTACCACTCTCATTGTAGTCTATGTACATTATCCTCCTGTTCTAGCTTCTGTTAAACGTGCACCCTTGGTAGAAACTCTGAGTAGGATCTTCCCCTGCCCCTAACGTTCCACCACCATTACATTTGTCTTCCTGAGCAAATTACCTTGTAACTCAGCCTAAGTGGAAACAGGGGAGAAACATCTGAACTGTAGACCATAACAAATATAGGCAGAGAGTTCTTTTCTTCTACCTTTCATGCCTGTCTTTGTGTACCTGTGGAAACGTTTATGATCAAAGGTGCCAACCATTGAAAAGGACATGAGCCAGTGAGGAAATACCTGCGGGGTCTCAGGGATCACGAAGATCAATGTGTGAAAACTCACAGCCACAGAAATGCATCCAGGCCAATTTGTGAAGCTTTCCTCTCCAAAGTTTCGAGAATCGTCTGTGCATTTCCTGTCCTGGGATTAAAATCAGAGCAAGATCTAGTAGATTCATTCTTTCTTGATTTTATTAACTATTAGGGGATTGCACCAACCTTGCCCTCATTTAAACTGATAGTTAATGGGTGAATTATTTTGATATGTTTCTTAGGTATTCAAGCTTTCCTTGTAGATGGTATATTTTTAAAGCTTTCCCCTCAAATAGAATGTCATACAAGTCATAATTTTTTTTAAGTTCAAAAATAATGTGGCTGGGCAAGGTGACTTACACTTGTAATCCCAGCACTTTGGGAGGCAGAGGCAGGAGGATCGCTTGAGGCCAGGACTTGGAGACCAGGCTGGGCCACACACCAAGACCCCGTCTCTACAAAAACTAAGAAATTAGCTGAGTGTGGTGGTGCATGCCTATAGTCCTAGCTACTTGGGAGGCTGAGATGAGAAGATTGCTTGAGACCAGGAGTTCAAGGTTATAGTAAGCTATAATTGTGCCTTGGCAGTCTAGCCTGTGACAGAGGAAGACCCTGTCCCATAGAATATTTTGAAAAGGTGTTATTCTCAGATTCCAAGAAGGAAGTTATGGTCTACACCCAGGATTTCTCTCCGCTCAACAGTTACATCAATGTTGTTGATATTTTTTAAGTCTAAATATTTCTGTGAAGTTTTTTTGAGAGGATATTTCTTTAGAGTAGCATAAAATGTATTACTTTGTTTTCCAATGTTGTTTAAAAACCATACTAGCAGAGATAAGATGGGAAAGAAAAAAAAATCAACACTTAAGCTTATTATTTAGTTCAAATTTTTAGCAAGCAATAATAAAAAGTAGAAAGAGGTTTGTCAAATATCCATACTCTGGGGGTGGCAAAATCTGGGCATGAATGCACTGACGTGGAGAAGTGAGGGGCTGAACAATTACAATATGTTACTTGACCATGGCCGAAAGTCCAACTCAAGTGGAAAAAGTCTTTTGTTACATACTCACCTGACCAAAGCCACAGGGAGATGGTGTTTGTAGACACACTGCAAAGAGAGGTAATTCAGACAACCAGCGTCTTGTGTTTTGTTTGTTTGTTGTCTGTTTGAGACAGGGTTATCCCTCTGTCTCCCAGGCTAGAGTGCAGTGGTACAATCATAGCTCACTGCAGCCTTGACCTCCTGGGCCCAGGCAATCCCCCTACCTCAGCCTCCCGAGTAGCTGGAACCATGGGTATGTGCCGCCATGCCTGGATTTTTTTTTTTTTTTTTTTTTGTACAGATGGGGTTTGAGACCAGACTTACATAGTGACGGGGTTGAGATCAGGCTGGTCTGAAACTCCTGAACCCTAGGGATCCTCCTGCCTTGGCCTGCCAAAGTGCTGGAATTAGTTGGCTCAGCCAGGTACTGTTAAAAAAAAATGAAGTGACCAAAAACAGTCCACCTGCTTTTATATTTTCAAATGTATGTTTCTGGTGCCATGCAGCCCTGAGTTTCTCCATCCCTATTCCTGGGAAACTTACAAGCCATTCCATTTCTGTTAGTAAGTCAACTCAAGAGAACTTTCTGGAGGCTCAGTGACTGGACCTGAGTCAGCTCACAGTTGTGCTGGCAATACTCAGTGAGGCAGCTGGGCACGTTTTACAATCACTGGCATATTTTGTCTTTTTCTTAATTTTACTTTTTAAAAAGCATTAGAGCATACTTTCATTATAGAAAATGTGGGGAATATAGATAAGTAGAAGAAAAAACGTCATTCACATTTCTTCTACCTCAAAATAACCATTATTAACACCTTTGCGTTCTTTCAATACGTAATTTGGATGTACAAAGTCATGAATGTATGTTTAACAAAAATTGGATCATACCCTACCAACTCTTTTATAACCTGCATTTTTCACCTAATATGATATGAATATCATTTCAATTCAATTTCTCCCACAGCATCATTTCATGGTAGTCAGAGAGCCTTGCCCCAACTGTTAAACATTTAAATTGATCTCAGGTTTCTCATTAGATTGTTTTTACTGCTTTAAAAAATATGTTTCTCTTTTTGTGTCCCAGGACCTCTATTGTTTCTGTTAAATAGGTAATGAAAAAAACAAAAACAAAGCAGTGACTTGTTTTCAAAGGATTTAGGGTTAAACATAATTAAATTGTTTTTCATAACAGGACTTCTCAGACCTTCTAGTCTGCTAATACAGTTTTGAATTCCATAATTTCTGCTAGCTATGCACACACACACACCCCCATGTACCCATGCACACAAACACAATCACATATACTCATGCACGTGTATACACATATGTGTACACACACACAGTCACATACACTCTTACCAGCTGTCCAGATGATGAAGATTGCTAGCTGTAGGATTAACTCCTGGAATTTGAATTCTGGATCAGAAAGCTCTGTTTTGTATTAATAATGATCGTTGTGATTTTATTTAATGTTTTATTTTTCTTTTCTTAAAATTTTACTTTAAGTCTGGGATACATGTGCAGAACATGCAAGTTTGTTACATAAGTATACATGTGCTATGAGGGTTTGCTGCACCCATCAACCCGTCATCTACACTAGGTATTTCTCTTAATGCTATCCCTCCCATAGCCCCCCACTCCCTGACATGCCCTGGTGTGAGATATTCCCCTCCCTGTGTCCATGTGTTCCCACTGTTCAACTCCCATTTTTGAGTAAGAACATGCAGGATTTGGTTTTCTGTTCTTGTGTTAGTTTGCTGAGAATGATGGTATCCAGCTTTATCCATGTCCTTGTAAAGGACATTAACTCAACCTTTTTTATGGCTGCATAGTATTCCATGGTATATATGTGACACATATTCTTTATCCAGTCTATCTTTGATGAGCATAGGTTGGTTCCGAGTCTTTGCTATTTTTGAACATTGCCACAATAAACATACATGTGCATGAGTCTTTAGAGTAGAATGATTTATACTCCTTTGGGTATATACCCAGTAATGGGATTGCTGGGTCAAATGGTATTTCTAGTTCTAGATCCTTGAGGAAGCACCACACTGCCTTCCACAATGGTTGAACTAATTTACACTCTTGCCAACAGTGTAAAAGGATTACTCTTTGTCCTCATCCTCTCCAGCATCTGCTGTGTCTTAACTTTTTAATGATCACCATTCTGATGGATGTGAAATGGTTCTCATTGTGGTTTTGATTTGCATTTCTCTAATGACCAATGATGATGAGCTTTTTTTCATATATTTGTTGGCCACATAAATGTCTTCTTTTGAGAAGTGTCTGCTCCTATCTTCACCCACTTTTTGATGGGTTGTTTGGTTTTTTTCTTGTATATTTCAGTTCTTTGTAGATTCTGGATATCAGCCCTTTGCCAGATGACTATATTATAAAAATGTTTTCCCATTGTTTAGGTTGCCTGTTCACTCTGATGATAGTTTCTTTTGCTGTGTAGAAGCTCCTTAGTCTAAGTAGGTCCCGTTTGTCAATTTTGGCTTTTGCTGCCATTGCTTTTGGTGTGTTAGTAATGAAGTCTTTGCCCATGCCTACGTCCAGAATGGTATTGCCTAGGCTTTCCTATAGGTTTTCTATTATTTTGGGTCTTATGCTGAAGTCTTTAATCCATCTTGAGTTAATTTTTGTGTAAGGTGTAAGGAAGGGAACCAGTTTCAGGTTTCTGCACATGGCTAGCCAGTTTTCCTAACACCATTTATTAAATGAGGAATCCTTTCCTCATTGCTTGTTTTGGTTTTGTTCATCAAAGATCAGATGGTTTTAGATGTGTGGTGTTATTTCTGAGGCCTCTGTTTTGTTCCACTGGTCTATATATGTTTTGATACCAGTCCCATGCTGCTTTGGTTACTGCGGCCTGGTAATATCGTTTGAAGTCAGGTAGTGTGATGCCTCCAGCTTTGTGCTTTTTGAGTAGTATTGCCTTGGCTATACAGGATTTTTTTGGTTCCATATGAAATTAAATTTTTTTTTTCTAATTCTGTGAAAAAAGTCAATGGTAGCTTGATGGGGATAGGATTGAATCTATAAATTATTTTGGGCAGTATGGCCATTTTCATGATCCTGATTCTTGCTATCCATGAGCACGGAATGTTTTTCCATTTGTTTGTGTCATTTCTTATTTCCTTGAGCAGTGGTTTATAGTGCTCTTTGAAGAGGTCCTTCACATGCCTTTTAAGTTGTATTCCTAAGTATTCTACTCTCTTTGTAGCAATTGTGAATGGGATTTCACCCATGATTTGGCTCTCTGTCTATTACTTACACATAGGAATGCTGGTGATTTTTGCACATTGATTTTGTATCCTGAGACTTTGCTGAAGTTTCTTATCAGCTTAAGGAGATTTTGGGCTGAGACAATGGGGTTTTCTAAATATACAATCATGTCATCTGCAAACAGAGACAATTTGACTTCCTTCCTATATGAATACCGTTTATTTCTTTCTCTTGCCTGATTTTCCTGGCCAGAACTTGCAATACTATGTTGAATAAAATAGAGAGTGGTGAGAGAGGGCATCCTTGTTATGTGCCAGTTTTCAAAGGGAATGCTTCCAGTTTTTGCCCATTCAGTATGATATTGGTTGTGGGTTTGTCATAAATAGCTCTTACTGTTTTTAGATACGTTCCATCAATACTTAGTTTACTGAGAATTTTTAGCATGAAGGGCTGTTAAATTTTGTCAAGGGCCTTTTCTGCACCTATTGAGATAATCATGTGGTTTTTGTCATTCATTCTGTTTATGTGATGGATGACGTTTATTGATTTGCTTTTGTTGAACCAGCCTTGCACCCCAGGGATGAAGCTGATTTGGTCATGGTGGATAAACTTTCTGATGTGCTGCTGGATTTGGTTGGCCAGTATTTTATTGAGGATTTTCACATTGATGTTCATCAGGGATATTGGCCTGAAATTTTCATATATATATATATATATATTTTTTTTAATTGCGTTTTAGGTTCTGGGGTACATGTGAAGAACATGCAGGATTGTTGCTTAGGTACATACATGGCAATGTGGTTTGCTGCCTTCCTCCCCATCACCTATATCTGGCATTTCTCCCCATGTTATCCCTCCCCAACTCCCCACCACCCGCTGTCCCTCCCCTAGTTCCCCACCACAGACCTCAGTATGTGATGCTCCCCGCCGTGTCCATGTGTTCTCATTGTTGAACACCCACCTATGAGTGAGAATATGCGGTGTTTGATTTTCTGTTCTTGCATCAGTTTGTTTAGAATGATGGTTTCCAGGTTCGTCCATGTCCCTACAAAGGACACGAAGTCATCGTTTCTTATGGCTGCATAGTGTTCCATGCTGTGTATGTGCCACATTTTCCCTGTCTAGTCTATCATCGATGGGCATTTGGGTTGGTTCCAAGTCTTTGCTATTGTAAACAGTGCTTGCGTGTATGTGTCTCTGCCGGGTTTTGGTATCAGGATGATGGTTGCCTCATAAAATGATTTAGGGAGGAGTCCCTCTTTTTCTGTTGTTTGGAATAGTTTCAGAAGAAATAGTACCAGCTCCTCTTTGTACCTCTAGTAGAATTTGGCTGTGAATCTGTCTCGTCCTGGACTGTTTTTGGTTGGTAGCCTACTACTTACTGCCTCAATTTCAGAACTTGTTACTGATCTGTTCAGGGATTTGACTTCTTCCTGGTTTAGTCTTGGGATGATGTATGTGTCTAGGAATTTATCAATTTCTTCTAGATTTTCTAGTTTATTTATGATGAGGTGTTTATAATATTGTCTGATGGTAGTTTGTATTGCTTTGGGCTTAGTGGTGATGGTGATATCCCCTTCGTCATTTTTTATTGTTTCTTTTTGATTCTGCTTTCTTTTCTTCTTTATTAGTCTGCCTAGCAGTCTATCTCTTTTGTTGATCTTTTCAAAAAACCAGCTCCTGGATGCATTGATTTTTTTTTTTTAAGTCTTTTGTGTCTCTGTCTCCTTCAGTTCTGCTCTGATCTTAGTTATTTCTTGTCTTTTGCTAGCTTTTGAATTTGTTTTCTCTTGCTTCTCTATAATTGTAATGTTAGGGTGTTGATTTTAGATCTTTTCTGCTTTCTCTTCTGAGCACTTAGTGCTGTAAGTTTCCCTCTGAATACTGCTTTGGCTGTGTCCCAGAGATTCTAGTACATGATGTCTTTGTACTCATTAGTTTCAAAGAACGTATTTATTTCTGCCTTAATGTAGTCATTAAGGAACAGGTTGTTCAGTTTCCATGTAGTTGTGTGGTTTTGAATGAGTTTCTTAATTCTGAGTTCTAATTTGATTGCACTGTGTGTCTGAGAGACTTTTTATGATTTCTATTCTTTTCCACTTGCAAAGGAGTGTTTTATTTCCAATTATGTTGTCAATTTTAGAATCAGTGCTATGAGGTGCCAAGAAGAATGTATATTCTGTTAATTTGGTGTGGAAAGTCCCATAGATGTTTATGAGGTCTGCTTGGTTCAGAGCCGAGTTCAAGTCCTGAATATACTTACTAATTTTTGGCCTCATTGATCTAATGTTGACAATAGGGTGTTAAGTCTCCCACTATTACTGTGTGGGAGTCTAAGTCTCTTTCTAGATCTCTAAGAACTTGCTTTATGAATCTGGGTGCTCTTGTATTGGGTGCACATATATTTAGGATAGTTAGCTCTTCTTGTTGCATTGATCCCTTTACAATTATGTCATGCCCTTCTTTTTCTTTTTTGATCATTTGGTTTAAAGTCTGTTTTATCAGAGGCTAGGATTGCACCCCCTGCTTTTTTTTTTCCTTTTTTTTTTTTTTGGCTTTACATGTGCTTCATCAGTATTCTTCCATCCCTTTATTTTGAGCCTTTGTGTATCTTTGCATGTATGTGAGATGGGTCTCCCAAATACAGCACACTGATGGATCCTAACTCTTTATCTAATTTACCAGTCTGTGTCTTTCAACTGGGGCATTTAGCCCATTTACATTTAAGGTTACTATCGTTATTTGTGGATCTGATTCTGTCATTATGATGCTAGCTGGTTATTTCGTCCATTACTTGATACAGTTTCTTCATAGCATTGATGGTCTTTACAATTTGGTATGTTTTTGCAGTGGTTGGTAACAGTTGTTCCTTTCCATGTTTAGTGCTTCCTTCAGGAGTTATTGTAAGGCAGGCCTGGCAGTGACAAAAATCTCTCAGCATTTGCTTGTCTGTAAAGGATTTTATTTCTCCTTTGCTTATGAAGCATAGTTTGGCTGGATATGAAATTCTGGGTTGAAAACTCGTTTCTTTAAGAATGTCGAATATTGGCCCCCACTCTCTTCTGGCTTGTAGAGTTTCTGCCAAGAGATCCACTGTTAGTCTGATGGGCTTCCCTTTGTGGGTAAACTGACCTTTCTTTCTGCCTGCGCGTAACATTTTTTCTTCATTTCCACCTTGGTGAATGTGACGATTCTGTGTCTTGTGGTTGCTTTTCTCCAGGAGTATCTGTGTGGAGTTCTCTGTATTTACCAGATTTAAATGTTGACCTGCCTTGCTAGGTTGGAGAAGTTCTCCTGGATATTATCCAGGAGAAACTTGGTTCTGTTCTCTCCATCAGTTTCAGGTACACCAATCAAACATAGGTTTGGTCTTTTCATGTAGTCCCATATTCCTTGGAGGCTTTGTTCATTTCTTTTCATTCTTTTTTCTCTAATCTTGTCTTCACACTTTATTTCATTAAGTTGGTCTTCAATCACTGATACTCTTTCTTCCACTTGATTGATTTGGCTATTGATATTTGTGTATGCTTCATGAAGTTCTGTGCTGTGTTTTTTAACTCCATCAGGTCATTTATATTCTTCTCTAAATTGGTTATTCTAGTTAGCAATTCATCTAACATTTTTAGAAGGTACTTAACTTCCTTGGATTTGGTTAGAACACGATCTTTTAGCCCAGAGGAGTTTGTTGTTACCCACCTTCTGAAGCCTACTTGTGTCAATCCATCAGTCATTGTCCGTCCAGTTTTGTTCCCTCGCTGGTGAGGAGTTGTGTTCCTTTGCAGGAGAAGAGGCATTCTGGTTTTTGGAATTTATAGCCTTCTTGCACTGGTTTTTCCCCATCTTCATGGATTTATGTACCTTTGGTCTTTGATGTTGGTGAGCTTCAGATGGAGTTGCCTTGTTCACATTCTTTTGGTTGATGTTGATGTTATTCCTTTCTGTTTGTTAGTTTTCCTTCTAACAGGCCCCTCTGCTGCAAGTCTGCTGGGGTTTGCTGGTGGTCCACTCCAGACCCTGCTGGCCAGTATCATCAGTAGAGGCTGCAGAACAGCAAAGATTGCTGCCTGTTCCTTCCATTGGAAGCTTCTTCCCAGAGGGGTACCTGCTAGATGCGAGCTGGAGCTCTCTTGTATGAGGTGTCTGTCAGCCCCTGCTGGGAGGTATCTTTCAGTCCGGAGGTATAGGGGTCAGGATCCACTTGAGGAAGCAGTCTGTCCCTTAGCAGAGCTTGAGCACTGTGCTGGGAGATCTGCTGCTCTGAGCAGAGCCAGCATGCCGGAACATTTACATCTGCTGAAGCTGGGCCCACAGCTGCCTTTTCCCCAAGGTGCTCTGTTCCAGGCAGATAGGAGTGTGATCTATAAGCCCCTGACTAAGGCTGCTCTTTCTTTTAGAGATGCCCTGTCCAGAGAGGAGAAATCTAGAGAGGCAGTCTGGCTACGGTGGCTTTGCTGAGCTGTGGTGGGCTCTACCCATTTCAGACCTCTGAGCAGCTTCCTGTACACTGCGAGGGGAAACCCGCCTACTCAAGCCTCCGTAACGGCGGACGCCCCTCCCCGCACCAAGCTCGAGCGTCCCAGGTGGACTTCAGACTGCTGTGCTGGCAGCGAGAATTTCAAGCCAGTGGATCTTAGCTTTGTGGGCTCCGTGGGCATAGGATCCACTGAGCTAGACCACTTGGCTTCCTGGCTTCAACTGTTTTTTCAGGGGAGTGAACGGTTCTGTGTCTCTGGCATTCCACGTGCCACTGGGGTATGAAAAAAAAAAAAGTCCTGCAGCTAGCTTGTTGTCTGCCGACATGGCTGCCTAGTTTTGTGCTTGAAAGCCAGGACCCTCATGGCATAGGCACCAAAGAAAGTCTTTTGGTCTGCGGGTGGTGAAGACCATGGGAAGAGCATAGAATCGGGGCCAGAATGCACCATTGCTTGCGGCCCAGTCTCTCCTGGCTCCCCTTGGCTAGGAGAGGGAGTTCCCTGACCCTTGGCACTTCCTGGGTGAGGTGATGCCCCACCAAGATTCATTCCCCGTGGGCTGCATCCACTAGGTAACCAGCCCCAGTGAAACGAGCCAGGTACCTCAGTTGGAAATGCAGGAATCACCCACCTTCTGAGCTGATTTTGCTGGGAGCTGCAGACCGGAGTTGTTTTTATTTGGCCATTTGCCTGGAAGTCTAATGCTTTATTTTAAACAGTGGTTTTACTATTAATATTTACTATTGAGATTGAACATTAGATACAGATATATGAATGTTTATTTTTTTTAATGTCTGCTGCTTCTATATTTTGAAAGTGCTGAAGCTGTGAATGCTTTGGGAACATATAGAGTGATTTACACAGGCTTCTAGAAGGTTCTGGATTCTTATTCAGAAAACAGGGTAAAATGATTGAATTATTTTCCAGGGAGTATCTGCTCAGCCTCCCTCCGTAAAGTGGGTTTGAAAGCAGCCACTAATACGAGCAAAAGGCCGAGTACTTTATCATAAAGTCCTTCAAATCTAGGCCATGCCAGGTAAAATTCCCCGGAACCAAGTTTAAGGGTGAGCCCTGGCTCAGCAAACCAGGCAAAGAATTCTGAACATTTCCCAAAGCGGCCAAGAAAGTCTCCGAACTTTCTCAGTAGGTTCTGAAGCAGCAGAACAATGAACACTCTCAAAAGGCGGGCAAAACCAGCTGACCCAAAGTTTGTTTCTTTCTGCTTTCTGCATTCAGCCTTTTTATATTTCGCTGACACAACACTCCTGTCCTCTTCTGTCTTGGCTCCAGACGGGAAAGAGCATTCCATACCCAGAAACTTTAACAGCATCCCTTGGTAGGATTAGCACTGCTGCATGCCAGACAGGCACGTCATCTGGGGAAAATGCACTGAGCAGCAGCATACCCACCTGGATGAAACGCACCTGCTCTTCTCAAAGAAAACCGGCAGCAGAGATGAAAGCCAGCCATGTAGACAGACCCGAAAAACGGTCTTGCCAGTAGCTACTCAGAGCCTTAAATATTTTCCTGTTGTTTGATCCCAGCTTTCTCCTTGGAACCAATATTAAGAAAATAAACAGCTCCTCCAAATCTTACATAAATATATTTACTAAACCACGATTTCTATTAGTGAAACATGATGGTGGGAAGGGGTAGAAACCTTAACTCTCCAAGAATAATAAAATGATTAGGTAACTACTATATATTTGTCCGTTCATTAGATACAGGATCATAAAGGCATTAAATTATGTTAAAATTACTTAGTTTGAAATATATAAAAGTATATCTGGAATATAATCACAATTATATAAAATGAAAACTGCAAGATAAACACATATTTTTTAATACATAAAATAATACCAGAGTATTTATTCTAGTTGGTTGTTTTAAGTGGTGGGACTATGGGCACATGTGGTTTTCTGATCTTGCCTTCCAAACTTAAATGCTGGCCATATATTTTAACTTTTTTCTTTTTTTGAAATGGAGTCTCATTCTATCACCTAGGCTGGAGTGAAATGTTGCAGTCTTGGCTCGCTGCAGCTTCTGCTTCCTGGGTTCAAGTGATTCTCCTGCCTCAGCCTCCTGAGTAGCTGGAACTATGGACACACACCACCACACAAGGCTAATTATTGTACTTTTAGTAGAGATGAGTTTTCACCATGTTGACCAGGCTGGTCTTGAACTGCTGACCTCAGGTGCTCTTCCTGCCTCGGCCTCCCAGAGCATTTTAACTTTTTAATAAAAACAGCAATGCATTTTGTTTAAAAGAAAATTACTTAGCAATTATTTCCAAGATCAGTTCATATGATAGAACTTTTTATATGAGCCAGCATCACAAATCGTATTGAAATGATATAAAGATAAAGCCACAATCAGGTAAATTAACAATGGAATCCACACTTGTTCAGCTTAGGGAAGCCTAAACAAGTCCTATATTGAAAATAAAGCAAGGAAGGAATGAAGTCAAAGGAACTTTTTTTCACAACTAGTTGGTTGTTTTGAGTGGGTAGGACTATGGGCACGTGTATTTTTCTGATCCTGACCACCCAAACTTAAATGCACAGATGCAGAGTGACCGTAGGGAATGGGGTCTGAGACAAATGGCCTTAGGGAGATACAGTGGTGGGACAGTGTCACACAGGAAGTGATGACCCCACAATTCAGATGGTTTTCTCATTGGTGAAAAGGGGACAGTAACATTCACTTCAAAAGCTGTGAGTTTTAAATGAACAAAGACAGAATTTGAGGTAGGCATTTGGTAAGCACTCGGGAAATGGTGCTTTATGAAACTGGCTTGGCCCTCGGGGAATGCCCAGCATCAAATGAGACATTGTCACCATTCCAATGTAAAAGGACAAGTTTCTAGTGAACATCAAACAAAATCCGGAAAGATGGAGGAAGACAGAGAGCCTCCCGCCTCTGCATGAGCAATAGAGAGCCTCTATTTGCATACCTGTGGTTTGAAAATTAAAAGGAGCTTATATTCTCTCACACCTAAGATGCATCAGGGCTTGGCCTTGTAAACAGATCATCTTAGCAGCAAGACAGTCTTTCTGAGTGGTGTCACACATTTTTATAGAAACAGACTGTGCATCAGCTGAGAGGAAGTAACCAGCTAAGGAATCCTAGCTAGTGGAGTAAATACATTAGGCAGTATGAACCATAGAGGCTTGGGGTGTGAATTTTGGGCATCACACTCCATTCAGATGGCATCTGTGTAGTGCTACAGTTGGGGATTGAAAGGGAAAAAAGGTAGGCTATTCACTGGTGGAATAATCGGGTAACGATGCAGTAGCTTGGCTGGATTGACTTTTTCTATCCAAACTGAATGTAGACTCACTCTGAATTTCAACTCTAATTAAAATTGTGAACTCAGTCCTATGAGAAAATCAAAGACAGAATGCTTATAGTTTAAATAAGGAGGCTGGCTGCTAGGGAATACTCTATATAAATAGTTATAGGTTGTGACAATGTGAAATTCAGTTTAAAATGTTTTCAGTGGGCACATCCAGTGCTGATAAGGTTGTAAACAAACAGTAACATGCTGGTTCTGCTGGTATAACCGTTCCAGATCACACTGTGGCTATATGTGGCAAAGGCCAAATGGGAGCTCTTGGATGTAGGAGCTCCAATACTACAAATGGATGCTGAGGAGGTCAGTTAATAGAAGGAAAAAGCTGTATGCATAAAGATGCTAACTGAGCAGCTGGGTGCAGTGGCTCACACCTGTGATCCCAGCACTTTGGGAGGCTGAGGTGGGCAGATCACAAGGTCAGGAGATCAAGACTATCCTTGCTAACACAGTGAAACCCCATCTCTACTAAAAATATAAAAAAGTTAGCAGAGCATGGTGGAATGCTCTTGTAGTCTCAGCTACTCAGGATGTCGAGGCAGGAGAATCACTTGAAACCAGGAGGCGGAGATTGCAGTGAGCCGAGATGATGCCATTGCACTCCAGCCTGGGTGACAGAGCAAGACCAATCTCAAAAAAAAAAAAAAAAAAAATTGCTAATTGAACCAGTAGATCTAACAGTAGAAACTAGAAATAACCTAAATGTCCCATAGTAGGGGAATGGGTTTCCAATGAATGGGCCATCACTTATGTGATATATGGGGCAGCCATTAAAACAATGGAAAACTTTGAGAAATAAGATGACTTTGCTGGGAAAAGGGAAAGAGGGGGGCATAAAACCAAATACTATGAAGACTTCAAAGGCAGTAAGATAAAAATGCTTTTGTTAAAATAGTGGTATTGTGAGTCTTTTTCTTTCTAAAAAGTTACCTTTATTGTTGTTATATCATTTCATCTATAGATACAATTCAGAGCTGTTTTTTCAGTGATTATATGAATAATTAATGATATTGGGTAATATTCTAAAATGACTTCAGCTAAACTAGCTGAAAGACACAAAGAGTTAATAGACAGTGTAAGTATTGCTATTTTAGATTTTTTTTTTTTTTTTTACATAAGCTTCTAAAAATGGTGCCTGCTGGTGACCAGAATGGGCAGTGATATTGCAAGCCAAGTCTTTCTGGCCTAGTATTGACCTTGACGAAAGTCATCAGGCCTCCTTCGTTGAAGTTCAAAACAAAACCACTCATAACCCCATTTTAAAAAGCAAAACCACAAGCCACAGGCTTCAGTCATTGCTGGGGGATGCTTCCATTTCTTGTTTCCTATTGATAAGTTGCAGCAAGGTCTCTCTTAATCAGGCGTGAAAGTGGAAACCGGCCGCCTTTGGGGTTGAAAGAAACTTAGGGAGAGAGAGGGACTAGGAAGGAAATGACTGCAGAGAAGCTGGCCCTCTCTTCCTGTTTGGGTGGATTCCGCAGCAGCGGATGAGGGTGAAGCACTCTGGACGTTGAGTCCATGAGAAGGTACAGACGTACTTACAATCGGAACAGAAGAGAGGGGCTGCTGGGAAATGCAGGCAAGGTTGAAGTCAATATTGCTGAATAAATGGCACGTACAAAAATGATTTGTATAGTTTATACAAGATATTTCTGTATCGGGAGGAGAGCCAGAGCTTATTCTTAAATAGGAAAGCAACTGGTCCTCCTTTGCAGATAATTCACTCATTGTATCAATTTAATGTATATATGCTGCTGCTCTATATGCCACCCATAAAAGAGTAGTCTGTCGTGGAAGGCCCATGGGCTTCAAGGCAGGTGGAGCTGGCTTCACATCCTGACTCTGCCATCCACCAGCTAGGAAACTGTGGAGAGGTTACTTTCTCTCTCTAAACCTCACTTTCATCCTTTGTACATAAAGCGATTTGCCTAAACTATCAACTGGAACAGAGTAGATACTCAGTAAATAGCATCTGCAATTAGACTAGCAGATGAAGCTGGGCACAGTGAGTCACGCCTGTAATCCCAGCACTCTGGGGAACCGAGGCGGGTGGATCACATGAGGGCAGGAATTCGAGACCAGCCTGGCCAACCTGGCGAAACCTCATCTCTACTCAAAATACAAAAATTAGCTGGGCATGTTAGTGGGCTCTATAATCCCGGCTACTTGGGAGGCTAATACAGGAGAACTGCTGGAACCCCGAAGGTGGGGATTGCAGTGAGCGAAGATCGCAGCAGCCTGGGCAACAGAGTGAGACTCTGTCTCAGAAAAGAGAAAAAGAGAGAAAGCAAAAAAGAAGTAGAGGATGAGAGAGTAGGATCATTATTATGTAAATCATATACTATAAATATATATATGTACACAGGTGCTCATCAACTTATAATGCGGTTACTTCCTAATAAACCCATCCTAAATAGTATCACAAGTCAAAACTGCATTTAACACACCAAACCTAGTGAACATCAGAGCTTAGCCCAGCCTACCTTAAATGTGCTCAGAAGACATGAGTTAACCTAGAGTCGAGCAAAGTCATTTAACACAACTGTTTAACACTTAGCCTGTTTTATTAGACGGTTGAATATCTTATGTAATTTATTGAATGCTATACTGAAAGTAAAAATTGATGGCAATATGGGTACTTGAAGTACAGTTTCTACTGAATGAGTATCACTTTTCTTTAATGTATTTGTTTTATTACACTTTAAGTTCTGGGGTACATGTGTAGAACGTGCAGGTTTGTTACATAGGTATACATGTGCCTTGGTGGTTTGCTGCACCCATCAACCCGTCATCTACATTAGGTAGTTCTCGTAATGCTAACCCTCCTCTAACCCCTCACCCCACAACAGGCTCCAGTGTGTGATGTTCCCCTCCCTGTGTCCATGTGTTCTCATGGTTCAACTCCCACTTATGAGTGAGAATCTGTGGTGTTTGGTTTTCTGTTCTTATGTTATTTCACTGAGAATGATGGTTTCCAACTTCATCCATGTCCCTACAAAGGACATAAACTCATCCTTTTTTATGGCTGTATAGTATTCCATAGAGTATGTGGCCACATTTTCTTTCTCCAGTCTGTCATTGATGGGCATTTGGGTTGGTTCCAAGTCTTCGTTGTTGTGAACAGTGCCACAACAAACATACCTGCGCATGTGTCTTTATAGGAGAATAACTTATCATCCTTTGGGTATATACCCAGTAACGGGACTGCTGGGTCAAATGGTATTTATATTTCTAGATCATTGAGGAATCACCACACTGTCTTCCACATTGGTTGAACTAATTTACCCTCACACCAACAGTGTAAAAGCGTTCCTACTTCTCCACATTCTCTTTTTAATGATTGCCAATCTAGCTTGCGTGAGATGGTATCTCCTTGTGGTTTTGATTTGTATTTCTCTAATGATGATGAAGCTTTTCTTGTTATGTGGCCAGTGATGATTAGCTTTTTTTAAATATATATTTATTGGCTGCATAAATGTCATCTTTTGAGACATGTCTGGTCATATTCTTTGCCCACTTCTTGATAGGATTGTTTGATTTTTTCTTGTAAATTTGTTTAAGTTGTTTTTGGATTCTGGATATTAGCTCTTTATCAAATAAATAGATTGCAAAAATTTTCTTGAATTCTGTAGGTTGTCTGTTCACTCTGATGACAGTTTCTTTTGCTGTGTAGAAGCTCTTTAGTTTAATTACATCCCATTTGTCTATTTTGGCTTTTGTTGCCATTGCTTTTGGTGTTTTAGTCATGAAGTCTCTGCCCATGCCTATGTCCTGAATGGTATTGCCTAGGTTTTCTTCTAGGATTTTGACGGTTTTAGGTTCTTTGTTGAAGTCTTTAATCCATCTTGAATTAATTTTTGTATAAGATGTAAGGAAGGGATCCAGTTTCAGCTTTCTGCATATGACTAGCCAGTTTTCCCAACAGCATTTATTAAATAGGATCCTCTCCCCATTGCTTGTTTTTGTCAGGTTTGTGAAAGATCAGATAGTTGTAGATGTGTGGTGTTATTTCTGAGGCCTCAGTTCTGTTACATTGGTCTATATTTCTGTTTTGGTACCAGTACCATGCTGTTTTTGTTACTGTATGCTTGTAGTATAGTTTGAAGTCGGGTAGCATGGTGCCTCCAGCTTTGTGCTTTTTGCTTAGGATTGTCTTGGCTATGTGGGCTTTTTTGCTTCCATATGAAATTTAAAGTAGTTTTGTGCAATTCTGTGAAGAATGTCAATGGTAGCTTGATGGGGGATAGCATTGAATGCATAAATTACTTTGGGCAGTATGGCCATTTTCACCATATTGATTCTTCCTATCCATGAGTATGGAATGTTTCTCCATTTGTTTGTGTCCTCTCTTATTTCTTTGAGCAGTGGATTGTAGTTCTTCTTAAAGAGGTCCTTCACATACCGTGTAAGTCATATTCCTAGGTATTTTATTCTCTTTGAAGCAACTGTGAATGGGAGTTCACTCATGATTTGGCTGTTTGTCTGATATTGGTGTATAGGAATGCTTGTAAATTTTGCACATTGATTTTGTATCCTGAAACTTTGTTGAAGTTTCTTATCAGCTTAAGGAGGTTTTGGGCTGAGATGATGGGATTTTCTAAATATACAATGTCATCTGCATGTCAGACTTGCTTTATGAATCTCGGTGCTCCTGCATTGGGTGCATATATATTTAGGATAGTTAGCTCTTCTTGTTGCATTGATCCTTTTACCATTATGTTATGTCCTTCTTTTTCTTTTTTTGATTATTTGGTTTAAAGTCTGTCTTATCAGAAACAATTTAACTTCCTGTTTTCCTAACTGAATATTCTTTCTTTCTTTCTCTTGCCTGATTGCCCTGCCCAGAACTTCCAATACTATGTTGAATAGGGGTGGTGGGGGAGGGCAGCCTTGTCTTGTGCTGGTTTTCAAAGGGAATGCTTCCAGTTTTTGCCTGTTCAGTATGATATTAGCTGTGGGTTTGTCACAAATAGCTCTTTTTTTTTTTTTTAGATATGTTCCATCAATACCTAGTTCACTGAGAGTTTTTCACATGAATGGGGTGTTGAATTTTGTCAAAGCCTTTTCTGCATCTATTGAGATAATCATGTGGTTTTTGTCATTGGTTCTGTTTATGTGATGGATTACATATTTTGATTTGTGTATGTTGAACCAGCCTTGCATCCCAGAGATGAAGCTGACTTGATTGTGGTGAATAAGCTTTTTGATGTGCTGCTGGATTTAGTTTGCCAGTATTTTATTGAGGATTTTCACATCGATGGTCATCATGGATAGTAGCCTGAAATTTTTTTTGTTATGTCTCTGCCAGATTTTTGTTATCAGGATGATGCTGGCCTCATAAAATAAATTAGGGAGGTGTCCCTCTTTTTCTATAGTTGTGAATAGTTTCAGAGGGAATGGTACAAGCTCCTTTTTGTACCTCTGGTAGAATTAGGCTATGAATTCATTTGGTCCTGAACTGTTTTTTGTTGGTAGGCTGTTAGTTACTGCCTCAATTTCAGAACTTGTTATTGGTCTATTCAAGGATTCAACTTCTTTGTGGTTTGCTGTATGTGTCCAGGACTTTATCTACTTCTTCTACATTTTCTAGTTTATTTGTGTAGAGATGTTTATACTATTCTCTGATGGTAGTATGTATTTCTGTGGGATTGGTGGTGATACCCCCCTTTATCATTTTTTATTGTGTCTATTTGACTCTTCTCTCTTTTCTAATTTGTTAGTGGTCTGTTTTGTTGATCTTTTCAAAAAATCACCTCCTAGATTAGTTGATTTTTTTTGAAGGGTTTTTCGTGTTTCTCCTTCAGTTCTGCTCTGATCTTAGTTATTTCTTGTCTTCTGCTAGCTTTTGAAATTGTTTGCTCTTCTCTAGTTCTTTTAATTGTGATGTTAGGTTGTCAATTTTAGATCTTTCCTGCTTTCTCTTGTGGGCATTTAGTGCTATAAGTTTCCTTCTACACACTGCTTTAAATATGTCTGAGATTCTGGTATGTTGTGTCGTCGTTCTCATTGGTTTCAAAGAACATTTTTATTTCTTCCTTTATTTTATTAATTTCCTAGTAGTCATTGAGGAGCAGGTTGTGCAGTTTCCATGCAATTGTGTGGTTTTGAGTGGGTTTCTTAATCCTGAGTTGTAATTTGATTGCACTGTGGTCTGAGAGACTGCTATCATTTGCCTTCTTTTGCATTTGTTGAGAAGTGTTTTATTTCCAATAATGTGGTCAATTTTAGAATAAGTGCGATGTGGTAATGAGAAAAAGGTATATTCTGTTGATTTGGGGTGGAGAGTTCTGTAAATGTCTATTAGGTCCACTTGGTCTAGAGCTGAGTACAAGTCCTGGATATCCTTGTTAATTTTCTGTCTCATTGATCTGCCTAATGTTGACAATGGGGTGTTAAAGTCTCCCACTATTATTGTTGGAATGTCTAAGCCCCTTTGTAGGTCTCTAAGAACTTGCTTTATGAATCTGGGTGCTCCTGTATTGGGTGCATATATATTTAGGATAGTTAGCTCTGTTTGTTGCATTGATCCTTTTACTGTTATGTCATGCCCTTCTTTTTCTTTTTTGGTCATTTGGTTTAAAGTCTGTTTTAGCAGAGACCAGGATTGCAACCCTTGGTTACTATTTATTTATTTATTTTTGGCTTTCCATTTACTTGGTAAGTATTCCTCCATCCCTGTATTTTGAGTCTTTGCATATGAGATAGGTCTTCTGAATACAGCACACTGATTGGTCTGGACTCTATCCAATTTGCTAGTCTGTATCTTTTAATTGGGGCATTTAGCCCATTTACATTTAAGGTTAATATTGTTATGTGTGAATCTGATGCTGTCATTATGATACTAAATGGTTGTTTTGCCTGTTAGTTGATGCAGTTTCTTCATAGTGTTGATGGTCTTTAGAATTTGGTATGTTTTTGCAGGAGCTGGAATAGGTTGTTCCTTTCCATGTTCAGTGCTTCCTTCAGGAGCTCTTGTAAGGCAGGCCTGGTGGTGACAGACTGTGTCAGCATTTGCTTGTCTATAAAGGATTTTATTTCACCTTTGCTTATGAAGTTTAGTTTAGCTGGATATTCTTTTATTTAAGAATGTTGAATATTGGCCTTCACTCTCTGGCTTGTAGCATTTCTGTCAAGAGACCCACTGTTAGTCTGATGGGCATTCCTTTGTGGGTAACCCAACCTTTATATTTGGCTGCCATTAACATTTTTTCCTTCATTTTCACCTTGGTGAGTCTGACGTTTATGTGTTTCAGGGTTTCTCTTCTCAAGGAGTATCTTTGTGGTCTTTTCTGTATTTCCTGAATTTGAATGTAGGCCTGCCTTGCTAGGTTGGGGAAGTTCTCCTGGATAATATCCTGTAGAGTGTTTCCAACTTGGTTCCATTCTCCCCATCACTGTCAGTTATACCAATCAAATGTATATTTGGTCTTTTCACGTAGTCCCATATTTCTTGGAAGCGTTTTTCTTTTCTTTTCACTCTTTTTTCTCTAATCTTGTCTTCTCACTTTATTTCATTGAGTTGATGTTCAGTGTCTGATATCCTTTCTTCCACTTGATCGATTTGGCTATTGATACTTGTGTATGCTTCACGAAGTTCTTGTGCTGTGTTTTTCACCTCCATCTGGTCACTTATGTTGTTCTCTAAACTGGTTATTCTAGTTAGCAATTCCTCTAACTTTTTTTTAGGGTTCTTAGCTTCCTTGCGTTGGGCTAGAACATGCTCCTTTAGCTCAGAGGAATTTATTACCCACCTTCTGAATCCTACTTCTGTCAATTTGTCAAACTCACTCTCCATCTAGTTTTGATCCCTTGCTGGCAAATAGTTGTGATCCTTTGGAGGAAAAGAAGCATTCTGGGTTTTGGAGTTTTCAGGCTTTTTGTCCTGGTTTCTCCCCATTGTCATGGATTTATCTACCTTTGGCCTTTGAGGTTGATGACCTTTGGATGGGGTCTCTGAGTGAACGTCCTTTTTGTTGATGTTGATATTATTCCTTTCTCTTGGTTAGTTTTCCTCTAACAGTCAGGCCCCCTGCTGCAGTTCTGCCAGAGTTTGTTGGAGGTCCACTCCAGACCCTTCTTGCCTGGGTATCACCAGCGGAGGCTGCAGAACAGCAAAGATTGCTGCCTGTTCCTTCCTCTGGAAGCTTTGTCCCAGTGGGGCACCCACCAGATGCCAGCCAGAGCTCTCCTGTATGAGGTATCTGTCAGCTCCTACTGGGAGGTGTCTCCCAGTCAGGATATACGGGGATCAGGGACCCAGTTGAAACAGCAGTCTGTCCCTTATCATTGCTTAAACATTGTGCTGGGAGATCTGCTGCTCCCTTCAGAGCTATCAGGCAGGGACATGTAAGTCTGCTGAAGCTGCTCCCAAAGCCACCCCTTCCTCCAAGTGCTCTGTCCCAGGGAGATGGGGTTTTATCTCTGAGTCCCTGTATGGGACTGCTGCCTTTTTTTCCAGAGAAAACCCTGCCCAGAGAGAAGGAATCTAGACAGGCAGCCGTGGCCACAGCAGCCTTGCTGAGCTTTGGTGGCCTCTGCTCAGTTCAAACTTCCCAGTGGCTTTGTTTATGCTGTGCTGAACAAATGTGTAGTTTGAACATCCAGGCAGCTTTGTTTATACTGTGAGAGTAAAATCGCCTACTCAAGCCTCAGCAGTGGTGGACACCCCACCCCCAACATGCTCGAGCATCTCAGGTCAACCGCAGACTACTGTGCTATCAGTGAGAATGCCAAACCAGTGGATGTTAGCTTGCTGGGCTCCCCAGAAGTGGGACCCACTGAGCCAGACCACTTGGCTCCCTGGCTTCAGCCCCCTTTCCAGGGGAGTTAACAGTTTTGTCTCATTGGTGTTCCAGGTACCACTGTGGTATGGAAAAAAAAACCAAAAAATTCCTGCAGCCAGCTTGGCGTCTGCCCAAACAGCCACCCAGTTTTGTGCTTGAAATCTAGGGCCCTTGTGGTATAGGCACTGGAGGGAATCTCCTGGTCTGCTGGTTGTGAAGATGGTGGGAAAAGTGCAGTATCTGGGCCAGAATGCACCATTCTTACTGTTATAGTCTCTCCCAGCTTCCCTTGCCTAGGGGAGAGAGATCCTTCAACCTCTTGTGCTTCCCAGGTGAGGCAACTTTCCACTCTGCTTCAGCTCACCCTCCGCTGGCTTTACTCAGTGTCTAACCAGTCCCAGTGAGATGAACCAGATACCCCAGTTGGAAATGCAGAAATCACCTGCCTTCTGGGTTGATCTGTCTGGGAGCTGCAGACTGGAGCTCTTCCTATTTGGCCATCTTTCCAGCAGACCCTGAATGAGTATTATGTACGCATCATTGAAAAGTTCAAAAATCCTAAGTTGAAAGCATCCTAAGTTAGGGACCATCTCTATACATATACGTAATATACACATACAGACACCCAATACATATGTAGCACATCTGCCTATGCACATATATGTGTTATATATATATAATGCCTGTGTGTTTACATGTATGGCACATATTTGTGCAGGCATACATGTGCATATGCATAGATGTGTACATATGACATGTATACATATATTTACAGATGTGCACATATGATAAATGGTGTGAAATAAGGTTGGCCATAAAATAAGCTAAAATAGGAATGATAGGAATTATCATCCTCTGCACTTGCTCGTCTTTCAGGAATTTATCACAGAAATAGCCAAGGAAGTAAGATTGATGTGTCTGGCAAGAGAAAATGGCCCAGGAGGACTGACAGTATCTGACTGAGTGGGTTCAGGGAGAAATGGGTACTAGGAAGCAACAGCTATTGTTCGGGGGGGCCTCAATTCATCTTGAGGTCATCTAGAGACCTTCTGATAAAGTTGATTAGGACCTTGTGCTTTGTGAGAACTCCTACAGACCCAAGGTGTAAATTCCCTTACAGCAGAGACTCTGGAGGGGTTTACCTTAAACTTTAAATTTCCAGGATGTAGCACTTGGTATGTTTGTTGAATGAATGAATATATGAAGACTGGGTGTGTATGACTTAGAAATCTTAATTTGGGAGAACTGTCATCTCCCCTTAGAGTTACCCCAGGTCTCATCTTGCCAGCCTGCATGTATGAACCTTGCAGGATCCACACAGGAGAAAATCAGCATAGAGGACGTAGACAGGACCAGGAGGCAGGCAGCTCGCATGTCCTCTCTCGGTTCTTTTTGATGTTTTACACAGCACCTTGGCTGATGATACGCCCATGTCTAGTTTGCTCTGGCTTAACTTTCACCTCCATGAAATGCTTGAATTATAGCTAGAGTCAGATCCAGAAAGTCACTGCTCTGATCTGGCTAAGATCTTAAGATGGTGCATCCATGGCTGGGTACAGTGGCTCATGCCTGTAATAGGAGGATTGCTCGAAACTAGGAGTTCCAGACCAGTCTGGACAACATAGCAAGACCCCATCTGTATTTAAAAGAAAAAAAGATGGTGCATCCTACCAGAATGGGTATTTCCAACTTATGGAAGGAGCAGTGGCACTCGTGCAGGAAATCTGCATGACCTTGAAATCAAACAGTCCTGGATGCGAATTGCAGCTCTATCAGTTTATGAGCTGTATGCAGAACAGCAAATTAGGAAACTTGTTGGCCTCAACTTTTTCATCAGTAAAATGGGGAGAGGGGTTAACTGGCAAGACTGTAGTCATATTAGAAATGAGATGTAATGGCCAGCTGTGGTTGGTCACACCTGTAATCCCAGCACTTTTGGAGGCTGAGGGGGGTGGATCACCTGAGGTCAGGAGTTTAAGACCAGCCTGGCCAACATGGTGAAACCCCATCTCTACTAAAAATTAAAAAAATTAGCCAGGCGTCATGGTGGGCACCTATAATCCCAACTACTCTGGAGGCTGAGGCAGGAGAATTGCATCAACCTTGGAGGTAGAGGTTGCAGTGAGCCCAGATTGTGCACTGCACTCCAGCCTGGGTGACAGAGTGAGAGTCCATCTCAAAAAAACCAAAAAATCAGATGTAATGTTGTAGCCTGCTTAGTGCAGTGTGTGGCTTGAGATCATTCTCACAATGACGAAAATTATTCTCATGAACATAAAGCCTAGTCACCAACAATCATTCTTTTGGTGGTTATTAAGTCTACTGTGTGATAGGAGCAGTTCAAGGCACTGTGGCCAAGTTGTGAAGAAAATAGACAAATTTCATGGAGTTTCTATTATAGGGGGTAGACAGAAAATAAATGGACATATAATGTGTGCACTACTAAGTGTTGTGGAGAAGAAAGGGGAACAGAAATGGCGTGACAGTGTGAAGACGGGGATTACGTTTGAGCAGAGAGTAAAAATCAGTGAGGAAGAAGGGCATGCTGGTTTCTGGAAAGAAAGCATTTCAGTAGAGGAAACAGCAAATATGCAGCCTTTGAGTGGGGAGTGTGCTTGGCATGTTTGAGGAACACAGGAAGACTAGAGTGGCTTCTAGTGAATAAGGAGAAAGTGCTGGAACTTGAGATTAGAGAACTTGCTGGAGACTAAATTATAAGAGAACTATGGTTAAAAAAAAAACTAAACTTACAGCCTCTGAAGTCAGTATCAGTTAGCTATTGCTGAGTAACAAGTAATCCTGAAATGTAGTGGCTTATTAAATACCAAACTTTTACTATTGTTTGTAGTGCTGTGGGTTAATTGCAGAGTTTCTTCTGAGTTGGTTCTGCTGGGGTTGGAGAGTCTGGGATGGCCTCATTCACATGTCTGTTAGCCGGATGTTGGTTCTGGTAGCAACTACATGTCTCATCCGGCAGGCTAGCTCTGGAGCCATTCCTGTGATGGAAGTGTCAGGGTTTTAAAGAGCAGCAAGAAAGGGGTAAGCCCCGGTGCACAGCACTTTCCAAACTGGCCAAGGCCAGTCACGTGGCCATAGTCAGAGGTCCTATGGGAGGGGAAATCCCCTCCAGGTGAGGATACTGAGAGGAGAATTCTGACGGTTGCTTTTGCAAATGCCAAGGTTGGAAAAGTGACATTATTTGATTCATAGTTTCAAAGGTCTTATGATAAGAAGGATTACGTACGGGAGACTATAACCAGATTGGAGGATGTGGCCAGGCTGTGGGCCACTGGATAGCTATGGTGTTTGTTTGACTGACGACTGCTGTGAGCCACAGATGCAGAGGCACACAAGTTCATGGTGTTGCCTGGCCTGAAGCAGCTGTTATCATCAGGAGGAGGAACAGTGACACCCATCCTCCACACCTTCCTGTTGTTTGTTTCAGCAGAAGCATTCTCTGCATCTTTCCAGAGTGGACTTTGTCATGTGCTTGCTGGAATGGGCTGGAAACCATGGTGTCCATGAGAAGGGATACGCAGAGAGGAACCTCAGCATACCTCCCGTTCTCAAACACAGAGATAAATAGTCTCTACTCACTAAAAGCACTTGGTAACTAACTACAGGGAAGCTAAGCACTGCGGACTAAAATAACTCACTGTAAGTAATGACAAAACATCTTAAGGTGAAATTAAACAATAGCCAATTTTCTTTCTTTTTTCTTTCTTTTCTTTCACAGAAAATATGATGCTGGCATGCTACTCGCGTGAGACAGCTTGGCCCATGGACAGCCACAAAGCACAAAAACAAAACACAAACTCAGAGAAGAGACAAGGATCGTGTTTTCTTGGCATCTACGAGAAGCGCTTTATTTTTCCTCTAGATTTCTTCTTTTCTAAACAAACAAAACAAAAACTGAAACACTTAAGAACACAGTACAAACTGCAAGTGATCATATTCAAGCATGTTCTTTTATTAAGCATAGGTTGGGAGTCACAGGCGGACGTTTAAGCAAAAAGCCGAGGCAAGACAACAGAGACTGTGACAGATGGAATCAACTTATTCCCCGCTCTCCAAAATGTCCCGTGTGTTCTCAAGCACACACACCTCCCTTCGTGCCTGTCAAGGTACCTAAGGAATGATTTGAAAAATTTGATATAGACTGTGAAGACTTTTCTGTATAGCACTGGCACAGCAGTCTATGACTGGCACAGCAGTCTATGACACCTACTTTGCCCCCCCCAGGAGCTCTGCCACTCCATCTCTGGGTGTCACTGCCATCCTGCCCAGCTGGGACACGTTTCTGAGATTTGTCTCCCCAGCAGTTGCCAAGCTGGCTGAGGCTTGGTCAGGATGAAATAAACAAACAATTACCTGCTGGATCGATGCAGCAAGGAGCGGTAAACACTTGCTTTTTTTCCCCTAGGTAGGAGAAAGCTTGCCCCTGCCTGCAGTGGTGACTGTGCTGGTAGCTGGGTGAGTCAAGGGGACCCCAGGATACTCTCTAACAGTAAGAGACAATTGCTTGTGCTGCTCCAGGGAGATGAGATAAAGAACCAGAACCCACCCACCACCCAGGTTGTTACTTTTCAACAGGCCACCACCAGAACGCAAAGATATGTATGCCTAGGCCAGCCCCAGAAAAGCTGTACCGCACCTTCACCCCTAGAATTCCCTGCTTCCCATTCGTACTTAACATTATGCACGCTGCTGGGACTGCTCTGGTTTCCTTTCCTCTTGCGGAGCTGTGTTGGAGGGACACGGAAACCCCCTGGATAATAAGGTTGGAAGGGGTCCAGCCGTGGCAGTCGCGTGGGGTGCACACGCAGAGCGGGTGTGTGCGCCCATCGTCTCGGAGCTCCGCTTAGCCGGACTGGCTGCCAAGCCGTTCTTGGATCAGCCTCTCACTGAGCGCCCACAGGGCCTGGGCTGTCTCTTCGTTCTGAGCTTCTGGTGAGGGCATGCAGCGGCAGCAGTTGTTGAAATACATGCCTCCCAGACCCTCCAGTTCCGTGGCGGCAGCACAGTAGACGGTGGTGGCAGCTCCTTGTTGCTGGAAATCAAAGAAGAAAGACAAAAATGTTTTAAGAAGAGGAGTCATGGGATGGCATCAGTAAGCCTCCCCCACTTGGTTCAGTTTCAGCTGGATCTTGGCATAGCAAAGGGTACGGCTGAAAGCACATGACTGTGAAAAGTATAATGTGACTATCCTGGAAAAACGAGTTCATAAACTCCGCTTGTAAAGCTGGTGTGACTTTTGACACCTCGTATACGAACAGGCTTGGAAAATAAATACACGTATCAATACGTCGCGTTGTGGCAGGCGCCTCTTCTGCACCGGAAGAAAGATGGTATCCTTCTGAATGTGCAAGAGCACATTCATCCAACCCCTCGACGTCTCAATGTATAATGTCACTCGATACCAAATTGTTTGTAGAAATTTCTGTCTGACAAACCAACCACTCTTAATTGTGGCCCATCAGGTAGGAAACCCAAGTGGAGCTGGTGCCAGATCATCCCTTTATGCTCTGCCCACAGTGCTGCTAGGGGAAGGGTTGGCAAGGCTGTGTTAAAACACTTAATGCACACACACACACACACATACTCCCCACCATACATGCATACCTAGCACAAACACCTAACACATCTCTTAATTCATCCAGAACCTATGAAAACCTTTTTCCTAAATGTCGTATTTGTCCCGGATCTCCAATGGGACCATGGCTAAGTGGGTCCGTTTCCTCCCCACCCGCTTCAAGATTTAAGTTGCAAAGAGTGCAATTGATCACCTTTGATTCACCTTTTGAGTAACAGGAGGGGGCTGTGGCTAGGGATGTGTGCACTGATGGCGCCTCATATCATCTGGACTGACAAAATATGTCAGGGATGCTGTAAAGAGGGCAAGAAATCGCTTTGCTTTGCAAGCCATAATTAAAAATAATAGGCTGCTGTTCAGAGGGAGACATGGTCGGCACGTCCCTAATTTAAAACCAATACAGTTTATCTGGCATCTTATGATTATTTATGTGTTTCACAGCCCTAGCTGCATCCACTAATTTTCAGCTCATAGGGAGCAGCGTTGCAAATGAGGACCAGGCAAGGTAACAGAAGATAAGGCAGCCCCCCACTAGGAAAACGGTAAGGAACTTTGATTCTGGGGAAAATGGCTTTCTGACTTCACCCTAAGTTTATCACTTTTTTTTTTAACCTCTACAGGGTTTTAATTTGAGCATGCAGAGTGCTTAGGGGAGGAATTTCCCTCAAATGGTTTGGTTTGCCATCACTATGCTTGTATTCTAGGGACCCTGGGAGCCAAGGCCATTCTGAGAACCAGGGTCCCATGGAAGGTGTTACAATGTGAAGAAGGTGGATAAGGCAGATTTGGGTTTGTTGTTGTTTGGTTTTGGCTTCTTCAGTGTCAGGGCCTGTAGTTACATCGGTGTTGGTCTGAAAATTGAATGGTCAAATGCAGTCAAGTGACATGACTCTGGCAGGGGTGTGGACAGTGAGACGAGCACTTGGATTTTGAAAATAACTGGCTGCTTGATGGTATCAGGGAAGTCCCTGGAGTCCTGAATTTGAATAACTAACATGCCTTGAACTTAAATAAATAGCAACTGGTTACCTCCCCAATCTCCTACCATAACCATGCCCACTCCAAATAGCCAGATATTATCCTAGATTCAGCTATTTCTTTTCCATTGATTTGTGTGGCTCACGTCTAATGGAATGGAGTTCGTGTCATCCAAATTTCCTTTCACTGAATTATGATTCCTAATAACCCTCAGCTTAGCACCTGGCACATGTATCTAAACAACTTCAAGTGGTTGATCTGACTCTTCTGCATCCCATGGAGGGAAAAGGGTAGGAGAAGTGCCTCTAAAGACCAGCTGGAGAATTGAGATGCTCATCCCGCTAATTCAAGCCAAATAGCATTGTGGCCTGAATTCTTAGCTGAGTTCAGGTGGAGATAGTGTTTTGCATGAACTGCCAGCTATCCGTCACAGATTTCCATTTTATGCTGCCAAAATCACCAGAGTGGCCAAGTGACTTGCCATGAACTCCTGCCTGGTGAGAGAATCCAGCCCACTAATTTCAGTCCAGCACCCGCCCCCATGCCGCAATGATTATATGATTCAGCATTCAAACGTCATGACACAGTGGCCTTTCAGTGTTCTGATAATCCTAAGACCAAAGGAGTCCACTAGGGAAAGCGAAAAGCAGAATTCTTCCTAACCTGAAAGAATATTTTGCTATCATGACCTTGTAAAATGATGCTATGGTGTACTCTTGCATCATTGGAATGGTATTTTAGCAAAGCAATTCTTCAGTCTCATGGATTCCGAATGCAGTCGATGTGGGAGCTGGGGGGCTGCATTGTCCTTCCATGGACTCTGAAAGCAATTGCAATTGGCCAGATTTCATGCAAACTTATGTTCAGCTACAATGCTGAGAGCCCATACCTTTGAGAAAAGCCCAACTTTTTCTCAGCCGTGGGCTTTGATTCCTTTTCCACTAGGCTTGGGGTGATTACTCTCTAAATTACTTCACAAGTGGCTCTGGCTTTGTAGAAGAACACAGTATACAGGAGGGACACTCAAAAGCAAAGACCACCTTCTCGACTCCAAAAATCAATCGTGCATATTTGGCAAATTCTCCTTCGCAGATTCATGCTTGGTGCTCATGGGTACTCACTCCACTTTCTTCCCTTGCTAGACAATCAAGCAGTAACAATATCTTGTTGGTCTCATGCCCACCACCTCTTTGGTTTCTTGGAGAATTCTCTTTACAGTTGTACCAATGGCAACCTCTGCGTGACATCTTTATATGATCAGATGTGACCACAGTTGAAGAACAAGTTGTCACGTTTGGCTCATCAGCTTCTCGGTCTGAGTATCAGAACGAGACTGAGCCACATCAGTGAAATCTCAATAGTCAACAAGCCGGTACTGCTGATACAAGAGAAAGCATTTTTAAACTGATAAAAAAAAATTTTTTTAAAGAGCACTTTAATCACCATCAGATGACGTTCATATCACTTTTTGGGGCATCAGTTCACAATTTAGAAAAGATGAAAAAGCCATCTCAAGGAAATAATGTTAACAAGTTCATTATAAAATATCTGAAGCAATGCCTTGCCAGCTGTCTCCACTGCTTACTGATCCACTGGGATAAAATAATACCTTGATATACAAACACTGGCTGGAGCTAAGGGTTCCCCTAAATGATTTTTTTTTTTTTTTTGGAGAACCATTTGTCAGAAGCCTGTAGGTTGTATACAGTTGCTAATTATGGGAACTAGGGGAGGCGTCTCTATTCTGCAGGAATGAGTCAAGGTGTTGGGGACACAGGACTGAGAATTTCTGGGAAGCCCAGTAGAATCTTTCTTTAATCATGCCCGAATGCCATCTCCGATCTAGTCAAACGTTTGTGAGCTGCCAGAGGAGAACTGTGCAATCAATCTTGATAGCGTATGTAAAATTACCCAGGATTCTTGTTTGGGATTAAGTTAAGAGTATCTTGGTAATAAGGGTTCATCATTCTCTTTCAAACATCATTTGTCAGATTTGCAGCACCATCTTCAACTACAGAAAGGTGGGATTTAGAAAGCAGTTACTATTTATTTATAGTTGAGGCCCTCATATCTAAATTATCCATCCTTCCACAACTCTGTGTTGGGATGAAAATGTTAAGTACCTGCTTTTCATCAACACGCATTTGATAGCTGCTAGCCATCAGTTTATAATTGTCAGCACGGAATACAAATGAATATTGACTCCTTTAAAGGAAAGGGTATGGAAGTTTCTGATAAACAATATATGGTAAAGAAAAAAAAACCACCCACATATTGATACTTGTAATGCATTGGTTAGTACTCTATAATACTCACATTCTAACAGGAACACGTTACATAATGTTTTGTTTTGGGGTGTTTCTACTTTAAAATGCATGCTTATTTAAAAGAAAGACGGACTAGATTCCTGTCTTAAAGTAGGCTTACCCATGCGATGTATAAAAGACACAATATCATGACATATCTATATATTCAAGGACTGTGAGAGAGTAGGAGATGTTCTAAGATTGCTTTCTTACAGGGACATTGCACAGCAAATGCTGAATTAATCCATTTATGTAAAAAGTAGAGGTAGGAAAGGAACACACCTTGGAAGTTAGATTAGGCTTGGAATACCACGGGCAGGAGAAGAGCTCTTTGGAAGGTGAGCAGTGTTTGCACGACTGAATTCCCAGGACTGAAGTGAACAGGTTTGGCTAAAAGAAAAGACACATACCTCCTCAAACCCTGGCTACTTCCATTGTTACTCATCTGGTGTCCGTGGGGCAAAGGAAACACTTCCTACATGCAAAGCCAGCCACCTTATCCAGTGACTCTGTGAATACACCACTAGGAACAGAATCATTTATCAGAGAGCTGTGGTGGAGATGAGGAGGAGGTGAGACCTCCTGTCACGGGAGTAATGGATGGCAGTCGCCACGCCCTCTCCGTCTTCCCCTGTCTCCCAGTAACGCTCCCCAGGAGAGTCCATAACCACTCTACCAGAACCGTGCCACGCAACGTTTCAGAGGTCAGCTCCAGCTACCTTGGTACGCAACCATGCCTCACAGACAATTACAGCTTCAGTCTCTGATTGGAAACGCAAATGAAAACAGACTGCTCCAAAAGGCCATGTGTTCCTTTGCGCACTGTCCACGAGCGATCTTTTAGGGGACACATTTGCCATGAGTTTCATTTGTTCATAAAGTAACGCAGCCTGTACGGGAATGAGGCTCATGGGCCTTCCTGGCTAGGTGACCACACCATTAAGTCACCCTCGTCCACCGTGATACTTCTGTAATTAAATTACACAGTTCAATCTGGACTAAGTGTCAATCAATAAACACACCAACTTCCACCAAAGTGATGGGAGGCAGCAGAAGAGAACAGAGCCGTCTACTCCAAAGGCTTCACCCCTGCACACTGCTGGGCTTCTTCAGAGAGTTCCAGCGAGGACTATTCAAGTGGCAACAATGACTGGCATTTGTGGAGAGGTTACGATTCGCCAGGCTCTGTGCAGAGAGCTTTGGAAGCATTGTCGTCTAATGTTCACACAGGTCTATGAGCCAGGGACAATTACTATTCCCCTTTAGAGAGAAACCTACTTGGGATCAGAGATCAAAAGCAATGGGTCCAAAGCCACACAGATCATCATGTAGACTGAATGAGTCCAGACTCCTTATCAGTTGGTACATGAAACTTGCTCCCCAGATCGGTGACACAAATATTTGCACATGGCCCATTTCCTCGTCTATGTCTCCCACGGGGCTCCGGCTTCCTACACCTCTCTGCTTGCTGTGCTGCCTCCTCAGCCAGGCCATGTCCGGCCATGAAGTGACACCCTGAAATGGCCTAAAATGAAATGTGGCGGCTGTCAGGTGTTTGCTTGAGAAATGTCAAAAGGACATTTCTTTTTCCATTGCTGATTTAGTCAGGGAGCTAAATTGAAATGATACGCATTTGTATAAACAAAGCTGAGGACGCAGCACCACCCTGGGCGATCCAGAAGCAAGTGACCCTTAAGAAAAATTTGGTCATCAGACTCAACATGCCATCTCCACATGCTAGAGCTGCCCAACTAAGTAACCTACTCTTGGATGATAGAATTTTTTTTCAAAGCACGTACATCCCAAGCAAGTGAAATTGACAGAATCCTCACGTTATCAGTTCCCAGGCATGTGCAGGCTCTGAGGTGCTTCATTGGGTTTGCAGAGAAAATACGGATCCATCCCGCTTACTCCTCCTCCCCCAATGCTTCCTAACAAAACCATCCCTACCAGTTCCTGAAAACTGACTCCCACAAAGGCCTTGAACCATCCAGGCTTAGAAACATGCAAATTCTTCCTGAAGGTATTGAAATGCAACTTTCTTCTTAAGCCCTTGAGAGTTTTGCTAATTCACAGGCTGTTCTTAACATTTACTGTATTCGGGAAATGTGCTCAATTTTCCAAACAGAAAAAGAGAAGATGATAGGAAAGCCAATATTTGTTTTTAGACTTTAAACCTGTGAGAAAGTGTTCTGGAGAATCCATGTACATCACATTCCAACTCTTAGCCCTCCAGAAGAGAACATGCCTGCTCTAAGAAGACAGACGTGGACACTGTGTCTGGATATTTATCTTTTGCCACAAAGAAAACAGTTTCTTTGCTAGAAACAGGTTCACAAGAGTAGAAAAACCTCAGGCTCCTATTCGATTGCCTCTCCCGTGACAGGTGAAGATTATCACTCCCTAAGTGACACTGGGGACAGTGTCTACGAGGGGGCTTCAAGGCAGTTGCTGAGAGAAAGGGATGTGCAGTCCATCATCATAAATGCAATTGGTTCAAGCACAGGCCACAACCTCAAATTTCACGGAACACCTTGAGAGAAAAGGGTGCAGGGTTGGGGAGAATGTCCTGCAGCTTTCAAAGGACAGCCATGTGTTCACAGGCTTCTATTCATAGAGAACTTTTATGAGCAGTCCCGGGCCCGTTCCTGTTTGTGGTTCAGGCATCCCAAAGAGGATGTCCCCAAATACGACGTCAGGCTAAAGGAAAGCATCATAAAATGGCCATGGCATTCTCCCTGACAAAAGATGTATTTCTAGCAAGATCACTAAGGAGTTTTAAGAGGTTGACTAGAAGACAAGGGTAGAATGAGTTGAAAAGTCAAAAGAAATGTAGCTCTTACTCCTCTGAGAAATATTTGCAGGAAGGAGCCTGGAGACCAGCAGGTTCAGGATGGAAAGCTGGAAAGAATTCTTTCCTAAAACTGAAGTTCTAAAGAAAAATAGGCAGCCAGTCCCAACCATCCAAAGACATCCAAAGCCATGTTTGTTCTGGGAAGACCAAAGCATGGGAGGATGTGAGCTTGGACTAGCAGTAGGATTGAAGGGCAGGGTGACCTTGGTAGGCTGTCAGGGCCTGTGGTTCCAAGTTGACAGACTGTTCTGAGCTTTTCCATGAAATGAATGAAGCCCTTTTCATACCGCCTTTGTGTTCCATCATTCCTGCCATCAGTGTTCCAAATGATCTGTGACAGATTTATGCCTAGTCTTAAAAGACATGAGTTATAACATTCAGCATTATCTTTCTGAGACTCACTGTTATTGTGAGACCCTAGACATGCTTTGCTAGGGTTGGGGTGAGGGTACTCCTAATGAAGGAAGGAAACAGAAATGGCTTAAGGGCAATCCACATGGGTGATTGCATGTACCCTGGTTCCATCTTTCATTTTGCTTGCCCAAAGTGTTCTAGAACTGACTAGACCCGAGATGCTGTCTCATTACTACTAACAGAAGGTACTGTTGACCATGTCTATATGCGTGGAAGAATTCCCTGGGCATTCCATTCCCTCTGATGCTGCCTGGAATACCCACATTGCTCAAACTACAGTTGCTTTTGGAATGGGGATGAAAAATCACATTAGGGTATTCATTCTTCCATGGTTAGTTTGAAATGGCCAAGCAGAAGTGCCATAGAAATTTGGCACCAAAATAAACATCTAACTGATAGTGTCATCCTTCTACATGGAACACATCTGATGGCATGTCACTGACATTTTCCAACTGGGCCACCTTGATGCCTATGCTGAAGAACTGCTGATATTGATAAAAGAAGAGATTTAGTGTGTGTTTATTTGAAACATTTTACATTTTGACTCGACTTCTTTAACCTCTGTTACAGTTATAGCTAGCTCGTGATTGTATATAAATGTATGTATCTGTATTCGCCATGTACACTTAAATAAACCTTTGAAATTTTTGCCAGGCAGAATTAATGAGCTCAGTTCTAATACAATACTGCAAAGAATATCTTCATAGTACATGTGAAACCAACAGCTTCCCCCTTCCCTTCTTCTGAACAGAATGGCCCTACCAACTCTGCCTGCCAAATTACGTCTTTTAGAAAACCAAGCAGCTATTTTGTGAGCAGGCAGGATTTCACGACACACCACAAACAGTTTGTTTAGATTTTAAGGTTGACAGTTCATTTACACTTATACCCCATATGTATTCTACAACATTGTCCTGAAAGGCACTGAAGAAGGAGGAAAAAAAAAAAAAAAAACAACACAGGGTCTCTGCTGGGGCCACATCATGGTAAGGAATTAACTCTTAACTCTGTCTTCCAGAAACAAATTAAGAGGATGTACTTTGCAATAATTCAGATCTCACAGGCAGGCCCCCGATGTCCAGACCCACTATTTCAAATCGGGCATGTCTGCATTAGGTGTGTGCATCTCCATAGAAAGCTCACTGGAACAGACCATTTCTCAGGCTCAAAGATGCTGGCCTTGTTAATATTTCATTTAGAACATACTGTGGAGAGCATCTCATTTATATTACTTCCATAATTAATGGTGATAGCTTAGGCACTGCCTTTACACAGAGAGATCTCTTCACAGTGGTCGATGGGTAATGAGAAACAATAGATATTTCATTCACCAGCAGCGTGCTGCTAGTTAGTAGGAATGATTGTGTGTGCTGTTGCTTTAATTGCCTGGGTAAATAATTCTGACTCGGTGTTAGTGAACATTTTAAAGCATTTGATGCAAATAGACTAGAAACCAAACAAACAAAAAAATTAACCTTGATTATGCAACACCTTAGCATAGAAAGTTACAAAGGTATGTCTTTTTTAAAGATTGCATTCTATCATGCAAATATTATCTAAATATGCATGTGCTGACTACTCATCTACTGTATTTTAGGAAATACAATTAGGCTGCCTTTCTCTTCCCCTATGTAGACTGTAAATAACTGTAGATCTTTCTCTTGTTTCCCTATGTAAATATATGTAAATACTAACAAGCCATGCATGCTGCTATTCTAGGCAATTTCAGGTACTTTTATAATTTGAAGGCATGTACTTGAACTCGTTTGTTAAGGGGGGGGGGCGGGAAATTCTCTCAAACTCTTTAAAGCTGAATAGAAATTAAAGATTTCTTCCTAGACTGTTGTAGCTTCTTTTGTTTGCCTTGTCTTGCCTGAATGGAGGGCCCCACTCCAGCTCTGACCTTCTCCCAGGAAAGACACAGAACGTACACCGCACAGAAACAATAGCTGCACTACTTGGCTTGGGTTTTTACAAACTTCCTTTGGGTTTCCTAAAAAACAATCAGAATCACAAGGTAGCATTCCTGGGATCCTTCTAGCAAGAGAATCTCGATGGAACGTAATTCCTATTTGTTGTTCCGTTACCGTGTGCCTCACATCACAAAACGCTATTGAGGGTTCCGTCCTTTCCATCTTAACAATACAGACGTCAACAATACAGTCAGGTCAAGACCAGTGACAAAAGTGACAAAACTACTAAATGCCACCGAAGCCCTCATTCTTTTCTGTATATAACTGGTTGGTAAACTACTTCTGCAAAGGGCCCAATATTAAATAATTTAGGCTCTGTGGCCCATTTAATGTCTGGCACAATCACTCAACTCTGCTACTGTGAAAGCAGCCATAGACAACGTCTACACAAGTGAACGTCTCTGCTCCCCAATAAAACTTTTTTTTATAAAAGACAGGGAGCAGGCCAAATTTGGCTGACAGGCCATAGTTTGTCAGTTTCTGCTCTACACACAATCAAGACTCTGGTTAAGGACTGGTAATATACCCCTTTTTAATTTCTGTGTTTGATGGACCATGGAAATGATCTGATCAAATGAAAATTCTCTTTCCTGCAAGTGTCATGAAATAAACAGGTGAGCAAAAATGAAATCACCTGAGCTTATAAATCAGGCTGCCTTCCTCTGACAAATTACATTGCCAGGTTTCAATTTAGTTATCTTTGTTTTCATAAATAGAAATGGAAGAAAAAAGTCCAAAAGACAAAAGTGAAAAAAAAAAAAAAAAAGCTGAGCAACATTCCCTCTTCAATGAGAGGAAGGAGGCTATTACCTCAGGTATCCATGGAAACCAAGCAGAGCATAAACTTTTTAATGGTTGGAAAACAGCATTTGCGTTTGAAGATGTTTTTCCCAAGTATGATGCTTCAGTGTAAATGCATTAATTGACAGTTTCCTTTGGGACTTTTTTATTGAAGTTTCCAAACTTAATTTGATGGCACAAGGGACTCTCTGGAGCCCTTGAAGAATGCTGCAAAGTTAGGTCTTTAGAAAACTGAGCCAGCTCAGGCATCGTGTACAAATCCAACTCTCTTGCAAAGCAAGTGAAGAAACAGATCTTACTCCCTGTAAGTTTCCCATTAAAAGAAAAAAAGAAACCCTCTCTGTTCAGCTAGGGAAGGGAGAGGCCCTTTCTAACCTCTATTGAGTGAGAATCAATATCTTCTCTTTAGTCCTGGAGGGAACTGAGAAGCAGCAGGAGGAAGAAAGATCCAGGTATTTTTGCAGATGGGGTGGTAATATGGGATAGAAGGAAATTCCCTTGTGCTGAAGCCAGAAATCCTTAAATTGGAATCCTGTCTTTGACACCTGTGACAAGCCACTGAGCCTCAGTCTCATCTGAAAAATGGACATAATAATACATCCTTTATGTGGTTCTTAAAAGGATGAATGACAACATTTGGCCATTTCCTGGGTACACAACAGATAGTTCAAAAGCAGCTACAACTCTGATTACAAGTTTAAAGAAGGAAGCATATAGATCAAAGTATAGATGAAGCCTGCAGCTCCATTTAGTAAGCCTGCCGTATAACGACTCATCACCTGGCACCTCTCCATTAGCCAGATCACAGAGTCCAGGTACAATATCATCACAGAGGCACTCGCCAGTCCTTTCACCATTTCTAGATCTCGCTTCCAAACCATCCTGAGTTTTTCATGACTTTGTCCAGAAAGCATGAGGCGGCAACAACAATGGCAGGGGTGAGGGCTGCTGGTTACTGAGGGAGGGTCTCCTAAGTGCCAAGGACCTGTCATTACTTCCGATTCTCACAACAGCCTCCCTCCCCACCACGCAGGTGTTATGGTAGCAGGCGTGAGACAGAGGCTAGAGGAGGCGAAGTAACTCATGGCCAAGCCAAGGGGCAGTGATGGAACTCAGATTCCAACTGAGATCTTCATTCAAAACCCATATTCAGGTTTATGTCTAATATTCTGACTCCACACTCTAAACCCTTTGTAGCACCCAGAATCATGCATACATTTGAAAATCTGGCCTCAGATCTGAGAAAGGGATACATATTTCCGACCTGGGTCATGTGATCCCTCTGGTGGCCATGCTCTCTCCACAGACCACCAGGGACCTTTCTCCTCCTGTCTGAGCTCCATTTCTAGGGCCTGAATCCCTGGCTTCCCATCAGGCCTTGGGGAGTCATGTAATTTTAGACAGTACAGACCAGAAGAGGTCTAAGGTACCTCCCCTGCAGTGTTCTCTTCTGCAAATTGCTCTTCATGCAAAGGAGGTCCTAAAGGCTGGAGGGCTTAGGTTAGGGGGCTTGGCATTTGTGGGCCATCTGGCAGCACCCACTGGGGAAGTCTTATGACAAACTGCCTGCAGCTGGAACTCTCTGCCCTCAAAGTTTAGAGAAATGATGAACTCATGACAATGGGGTACACCAAGGAACATCTTACTCTTCTCCCCGTCCCCACCCTCTGGCTGCCACACCTGTTACAATTCATCCTTTCAGAAATGCCTGGCAAAGAGAAAGCACACAAATGCACCCTGCTACCCACTGAGGTGTCAGCGAGGAACACAAGCCAGTTTTGTAACTGGCCTTCAAATTGTAAGGGGTTGATAATCTGTCCTCTGCCAGCACACCCTCTGGATCCCCAATCAAATGACTTCACAAGGCAGTCCTCTTCGTGTATGAATCCCATACAGCGGCCAGGATACCTTCTGTAGAACGTTCTAGGTGGAGAATTTTAGCTGAACTCTTTCAAGAGCCTTATGAAGTTACTACAATCTCACTGTATTAACAGGAAAACTGAGGCTCAAGCAAGTCAATGACTTCATAACACAATTCTCACTGACTGAGTCTTGTGCCAGTCAATTCTGTGCCACCTGCCAGCCTCCTGCTAAGAGATTGGTGTGTCTTTTATGCTTTCTGTGAGGGTCCACCCTACACATGACAGATCCTTTAGGAGGAATTTTGCACACATTATCCCCAATTAAAGACGGGGAGGCCGGGCATGGTGGCTCACACCTGTAATCCCAGCACTTTGGGAGGCCAAGCCAGGCGGATCACTTGAGGTCAGGAGTTTGAGACCAGTCTAGCCAACATGGTGAAACCCCATCTCTACTAAAAATGCAAAAATAAGTCAGGCATGCTCGTGCATGTCTGAAGTCCCAGTTACTTGGGAGGCTGAGGCGGGAGGATCACTCGAAGCTAGGAGGCGGCGGTTGCAGTGAGCTGAGATGACACTGCACTCCAGCTTGTATGACACAACGAGACTCCAACCCCCCCCCCCAAAAAAAATAAAACAAAATAATAGTAAAATAAAAAGACCGGGCTATAGCCCAAGGAGGCAAAGTTTTTTGCCTAGGTTAAACACCAAGTGACAGAAGCTGAACCAAATCACATGGCTCCAGACAGACACCCACTCTCAACAACTGCCCTATGATAAACAGGAACACACCCACAGCACAAGCAAAGCGGGCACACAGCATACCTTCACGTCAAGATTTTGAGCTATCATCGTAGTGACCTTTCAACAACAAAAAATAGCCAACAGTTTTCGAGGGTTCCGGGTTCACATTAAGTATTTGACGTACTATTTACAATATTGATGGTACTGTAATATTTCCATCTAACTGATGTGGAATCTAGACTCCAGAGAAGTTAAGCAATCTGCCCAAAGTCACACAGTTACCAAGTGGGGCTAGGGGAATTTGAACCCGTGTCCTCTGCACCCTTCAACCCACTGCTACTGAGCATCCTGAGCCACAAAAGTCGGGCCCTCACAGTGACATCTGTCACTTATCCAGTGGTAGGATCAATACCTCTAGTTAGGTTGTTCCACCAAGGGGCACCTCAGACTCCTGGGTGTGATGTTAAAACTGCAGTGGAGGCCAGGGCTTCAACTGCCATGGAAAAGCAATTACAGGGTGATTCCATATGTTGGTTACTTCAACCCGTGAGCAGAAGATGCAGCCACACCCTTGAAGGAGCAAAAAGGGAGGGGAAGGGGGAGGATTTATTTTTACTTGTTTTTAATTTTACTATTTTCTATCCTTTTTTGTTGTTTTTTTGAGACACAGTCTCTCTCTCTCTCTCATGCAGGCTGGAGGGCAGTGGCACAAACTAGGCTCACTGCAACTTCTGCCTCCTGGGCTCAAGCGATTCTCCTGCCTCGGCCTCCTGAGTAGCTGGGATTACAGGCACCTGCTATCATGCCCGGCTTATTTTTGTGTGCGTATTTTTTTTAGTAGAGATGGGATTTTACCATGTAGGCCAGGCTGATCTTGAACTCCTGACCTGAGGTGATCACCCAACTCGGCCTCTCAAAGTGCTGGGATTACAGGTGTGAGCCACCACGCCCAGCGCATTTTCTAAAGCTGCTCTTGTTCCCCAGATTTTGGTAGATGACCAATTGATTTAAACTGTTATACACCTAAAGGCTGATTTATAACTCCCCCAGATTTCAGTTCTCCTTAACCCCTCTGCTTCTCTATAGGCTGGGAAGCATAACTTCCTGCTAATTGGACAGGGAGAGCCTTGCATCAGGACACAGGATCCGTGGCGCCCATGCATCACCCACTTCCCATCATCGTGGTGTGACGCACCCTGCCCTTTGTCCTGGGTGTTTGTGTTTTCACCACAATCCATATGAACCATTGGGAACAAATAAATAAACTACTAAGCAATATGTTTTCCCAGGTATTACAGAACTGTCTTTTTAAAATGATCAAAAAGCCCAGATTATCACCACAACCACCCATTTGTGGCAGTGAGAAATCTAATAAAAGGGTCTGATAATTAAAATGTATTTTCCCATGAAGTGCTTTGTTTAAAGGACACATCTGTAAAAAGCAGGGTTGATGACAGCGGTGTACTGGTAAATGTTTAAGAACTCACTCACTGGAGTGGGGTGGTATGGGGGATGGGTTTGATTCGTACTGTCTGCCAGCTTCCATAATATAAATACTCTCACTGTAACCAGTTTCAAGCTATCAACTGAATGCAGACTTGGGAAGAGAGGTACACAGTCAGCTCTTAGAAGCTGTTATGATCCCGTTCTAGCAGTCCCTTGGTGATGACCTGTGGAATAATGCTGTAAGAATTAGGAAGATCATGAGATACAACAAAACATATTAGGATCTCAAGGTCATACGACCATTGGGACGTGTCAGGCACTGTGAGAATGGATAAAGCCAAATCAGTTTAGGGTCCCTGGAGGACAGAATGGCACAGACTTGTGAATTTTACGCATGTTTCAACTTGGTCCCCATAACCTAAACGTTGACTCCACTCAGATGGCTCCTCTGGTCCAAGGTACTATAGTTTCTACTATGTATTGAGTCACTAATGGGTCCTAAATATCATTCGAGAAACTTTGCAATATTGCCTCATTTAATACAGCAACACCTCTGCCGGTAGATCATAATCCCATTATTGAGATGAGGAGACTGAAGTTCAAGGAACTGAAAGATGCTCAAGGTTACACAGAATCCCCGAAACGCATTGCCAGGATTCAGATCTCGATATGCCTGACCTCAGACTTCATTATTTCTCTGGCTCACTAGGGATCTGTGCTCCCTTTGAGTTCTGCCTGCTTGAAAACACCACATTTCTACAACAAGTGAAATCTACATGTTATAACAAGTCATTTGACTCCCCCGAAACAGTCTCTCATTGAGGGAGACAGGATCTGGATCCCTAGGGGGTTGGAGGTAGTGTAGAAGGTGAGGTCTAGAGGGTATGAGAAGAAATGGAAACTGGGTATGTGCAATATCTGGAAAAGAGAGGATAGGACTGCTTATGGGATCGGAAATCTTCGGGTTTACATTATTTCTCAGGTATTAATGGAAGTTGGGTCTGAATAGACTCAAAATTTTCTCATTTTGTCCAACATTACAAATCCAAGTGAAAAGAGATAACCCTAGGGCCTCCAGGAGCTTCCAACACACATGTTCCTAAGCTGAAGGTCCCTCGTTTCAAACTGGTATAAACCCAAACCAGTCTGGGGTACACAGAGGACACAACGATATAGACTTGTGAATGTTAAGCATTTTTCAACTTGGTCTCTCACTGTGAAATCTACAGGTGATAACAAATAACTTGCACATATGTAATACACCATGTACATCATATGTAAATAATATACAATGTACATGGATAATAATGTCTGAGTCTCTCAACTTGGTCTCCCATTGTTCACAAACAGGTAAGGAACAGAAAAGAGGATGATTTTTGTTCACGCTGCACTTCCGTCACTTTATCAAAGGTGCCAAACCTCGAAGCTGCTTTTGGTTTTTGTACTTCCTCAAATGAACATGCAAACAGGTTCCTACTGATTCAATTGCAGGAGAAGAGTCTGTCCTGGGAATTAGTAATAGTATTGTCCCCACTAACAGAAAAATATTTTAAACAAAGGCATCTTTACCATCTGAGATAACCAAACTTTTCCCAGGTGAGAGGAATAACATTTCCAAATAAACAGAAAACAATGACATAGGAAATGAAAAACTAAAATGTTCTTTCCCCTTTCAACTGTAATTCCTGACACTTGTGCACCTAGAATGTCAAACTCACTCAGTCACTGATCTTGTGCTGGGGTTCTATGTACCCCCACCTGGAGTGTTTCCCCAAACACACTTCTCGAATCTGATTTAACTATTATCGTTGCTTCACAAGGAGCCAGCTCCCAGTCTAGACAAGTTGGCTTACTTTTCTGGCTTTACTTTCTCCCTTTCTTCCATCCCTGTACCTCACTTACATGAATATACCCTGTAGATAGAAAGGCAGGGCTTCAAAGCAAGTCCATGACACTGTAGTGGATACTGTGGTGTGCTGCCAAGATACCCCATTCTAGGCCAGGAGGCACGCCTTTCCTCAGATGCTAGGCTTTTGTAGGAGTTCCTCCTCAGGAACTGCCCTCAGCCAAAGCGAGCTGTCTACCCAAGCTACACCCACTCCAGAGGCAGCTCACATCAACTTCCTGACCTCTTTGCATCTCTACAGAATCAGCCAGGTTCAGAGCTTTCCTTGGGATTGACTGGAACATGTGTGTCTCCCACAGCACAGCTCAATCTTCTCTCTACGCCATCCTGCTTGCTACATCCCCCTACAGGTATGGATCCCAGAACTTTCCCCAGTAATCTTCCTACATGCCAATCACAGTTGTAGAGTCTGCTTCCTGGGGTACCAATCTACAATAAACAATAGCTGGGGGACTTAGAGAAATATACACAACAGCTCTGAGCCTCTGTTTTCTCCTCTGTGAATCTGAGATATGGGTATGCTCACACTTTAGCCATCCGGAATGACCAAATCGGACCATATGCATAAAGTTTTCACGCGGAGCAGGCATCTAATCCATACTCAGCAGATGATAGCCGTGGTGGTGGTAGATAAGTGGCAGAATTAGCAGCAGCATCTGCTCATCTCACTCTGCCTGCATGGTTCTTTCTCATCCTTTAGTATGGGGAGTAAGGCATGGGGAAAACACATAGATTCTGGGAGCGTCTGCTTAGATATAGTAGATTCAATTCAGGTGTTTTCCTCTGCACTCTCTCCAGAAACTCTATTAAAATTATAATACAAGAGGCCAGGCACGGTGGCTCACACCTGTAATTCCAGCACTTTGGGAGGCCAAGGTGGGCAGATCACAAGGTCAGGAGATGAAGACCATCCTGGCTAACATGGTGAAACCCTGTCCTACTAAAATACAAAAAATAGCCAAGCGTGGTGGCACGTGTCTGTAGTCCCAGCTATTCAGGAGGCTGAGATGGAGAATCACTTGAACCGGGGAGGTGGAGGTTGCGGTGAGCTGAGATTATGCTACTGCACTCCAGCCTGGTTTACAGAGTAAGACTCCATCTAAAAAAAAAAAAAAAAAAAAAAAGAAAAGTATAATACAGGGAAAAAGTATTTAACTCAGTGATCAAGAAACATCAACAGAAATTTTGGACAATTGAAAGCAGATGGAGAAAGTGGCACCTCCTGACTCAGCAGAGCGGGGGCCGCAGAACAGAAAGTCACCGAGAAATGAGCCAGTTCACACAACGGGAGCCTGGGAACTGAACGGGGGTGGAGAAGGGTGGAATTGGGAAAAAGGTAAGGTAAGGCCCCACGCTGCTGCCTATAACATCGGAGGGGAGATCTCACATGGCGCAGGAAACGCGTCCAGCAACTTGCGTCCTTACAAAGTGCTGCCACACCTCCTCTGTGAGTTCATAACCGGAACGGCTCTTCATCTTCACAGCCCGTCTATATTACATAGTTGGGCGTATTCTGTTAGACTGTGATCTCACTGAGAGGGGTTCCTGGTATCCAACCCAAAGCTTGGTACACACTTAGAGAGTATTTCTTTGAAGAAATACAGCTCACTGCAACCTCCACCTCCTCAGTTCAAGTGATTCTCCCATCTCAACCTCCTGAATAGCTGGGACTACAGACACGTGCCACCACACCCGGCTATTCTTTGTATTTTTAGTAGGACAGGGTTTCACCATGTTAGCCAGGATGGTCTTCAAGAACTTCATAAAACACACACTTAGAGAGTATTTCTCTAATAGGGTGAATGAATAAATGAATGCTCAAATTTCCTTTGCAGGCCAAAGGAAAAATGTATCAATCCAACTCAGTTGTTGGAAGAACAAAATGACTGGTCAAATTATTTCCTTTCCAAATCGTGGGTGGTGTGGGTTTGACACAGTTTTTCTATACAACTAGTGAGCTCTAAGCTTTCTTTGCACACACACACACACACACACACACACGGAATCTTCATAACCACCATGTGAAATAGAGTTGCTGTGATTTTCTCCATTTTTCAGAAAACTGAGACAAAGAGAGGTTGAGCAACATGCGGAAATCTACACAATTACTAAGTGGCAGACCTGGGATTCAAACTCATGTCCTGTGACTCCAGAGACCATGCCGCACAGAAGGCAAGGAGCTGGTTGCTTCTGTAGGTTCCTGGGGGCTTCTCTTGTCCCTGAACTTGTTAAACCATAATCCTGTCTGTCTACTGATTCAGCATCTCCCCAGCTACCATCCCTTTGCGAGGTGCTGGGCTTTCCAATCTTTGGGTGTCCTGAATTGTCTTTGCCCAAGTGGGGATTTTCCTCTCCTTCCTCCAAACCAGTGGGGTCTCACCTGGGGTCTTTGCTGGTTGGGAGATCTGCAGTAAGAAAAGGTGCAAGGGGGTCAGAATTTTTAAAAAGTTGAATGAGAAGCTTAGTTTATCCGCAGAGACCACATAGATGGATGACTGATTAAATCTCATCAGCTGGCTGAGCAGAACTCTCGTACTCTGAGGTCTCACGGAAGAAGGGAGCAGAAGGTGTTTCTGTGACATGAAACCCGGCAGTACTGCCCAGTGGCAAAGCTCTTTTTCCTCTAGACTCTTCTCAAGTTTCAGCGAGGCATAAAGAATAAAAGCAGGTTGGGAGAGGCCCTCCATCCACTGAAGTCTCCTCTGTTCCTGGCTTAGTGCTGAGAGCTTCTGTGTAGGCAACAAAAAGTTCTTCCAGTGAGCCTCTGGGGTGCTTACTATTATCCTCATTTAATGGGGCCCCAAGGGTAAGCAACTTGCATGCAGAGGGAATCAAACTTGGAGATGAACTTCGGTCTATCTGATTCCATAGCCTGTGCTTTCTGCTCTGTGTTGGGACATTCCAGCGGAAACCACCCGCAAGAGAATCAACTCTAATGAAATGGAAAGTGCTGGCCTTGACCCTGGGATCAGAGAGGTTGAAGACCATAGAGAACTGGCAGCTCTTTGGTAGTTCACAGCCATGAAGACAAACTTCTGTCTCCCATCGGTGAGCCAAAGAAAGGTAGCCGAAAGGAATGGGAGCCAAGGAATAAACTGAGGGCCGCCCTTCCTTCACCTTTTCCTCAATCACTGTACCAGTGACAGCAGATTCTTAACCACCGTCCTGCAGCCATGTGAGGAGATTAGAGCTCAGAGAGGTTAAGTAACTTTCTCAAGGACACACAGCTGGTGAATGACAGAGTTGGGATTCAAATAAGAAAAGAGACGGATGGTCTCTGAAGTTCCTGTTCTTTTCACTCTACTACCTCTTTTGTGCTGAGAATAAGCAAAGGGGCTGGACTCCCCAAAGGAAATAAAAAGTGAGATGCAAAAGAATTAAAACGAAAATGAGGGAAAAGCTCTGCTTGTAAGCATAGGGCCACACTAATCAGCTTTAGGGGTGCTTCTGAATACCTGGGCACCTTAAGAGAAATCTTTCCTTGCTCAGCCATTCCTTGACCAATAGAGACCTTACCAAGTACAACCTCACATCTTTTTAAGCTGTCAAATTATTTCTTGCACTCAAGAGATGAGGCTAATCAGCTCCTTGAACAGGCAATAAGCTCCTTGAAAAGGGGATTTTAGTCACACACGTCTCCCCAGTATTTGGCACTGGGCCTGGCAGACAGGGGTGCTCAGTTACCATGTGATAAATGAATGAATAAATGAACGGATGGATGGGTAAATGAATGAATGAATAACTGCAAAAGTTACCGAAGAGCTGTGTGGGGCACTTTCTGCCCCATTTCACACCAAAGGGAGGCATATTGTGGAAATGACTCACCAGTGGTTACCCAGACTTTAAAAATACACACATTCCTTATTAGAGCTGGCAGGAGCAATTTTGGTCCTGAGAGCAGAGCTCCCTGCCCACCTAATATTACATGAGGTGTTAACTACATTATCTGGAAATACCCTATGACTAATTCCCCATCCCTTATCTTGAGGAGAAGAAAATTGTCTCTAGTGCAAACGCCCCAGATTCCTGGTCAGTTTATGTAAGGCGTTTCAAGTGACTGCAGTATTTTAAGCCATTTTTAGCTTAAATCACCTGATGTGTGGTGAGCCCAGAAGACCTGATCTCTTCCTCCCTCAAACTCCCTGTTTTTCCACTAATTTTGTTTAAACTACTTATGCGCCATAAGTAGTTCTCCAATGAAGGATGGGCTTGTAAGTATATATCCCCTAGACACCGTGTTTTTTAATAGACATTTATTCAGTGGAAGTTGCAGTCGCATCTCCCTGGGCTTGAAGCACCACTACTTTTGGGTGAGCCCACACGCGCCAGGTCCGGGTGGGTGGAATTTATTCTTTATCGTGGCCTATTTGGTGCTTCTGTAGCTGGAAAACTTTTCAGTCCAGTCCAAATAGGATTTGATAGCAAATTATGTCTCAAATGATCCTCAGTGATTGAGGAAAACATGAGCTTCCACAGGACGTTTGACCAGCTAGAAGCAAACACTTGGCTCTTACAAAGTAGCAGGAGAGGAGGGCCTGCTCTTTGCACAGTTCTAGCTACTTTGAAATAAACGAAATGTACAGAAACGCCAAATCAAGGTATCAGACAGATTTAACAGAATTCATGTCCCGACATCCACTTACAATCTCAATGGCCTTTCTCTCCCATAAACAGAAGTCATGCTTTGCTCATCTTCCCAGCATCTTATTAAAGACATGTCACCTTTGGTGCATAATTTTATTAGAAAGTGTAGACAAATGAGATGTTTAGCTACAATTCACAAAATGTAGGTAACACCAACTAGTTAGCCTTCTAGCTCAAGAGTCCTCAAATTTACCTGTGAAGGGGCAATAGTAAATCTTTTAGACTTGGCAGGCTATAGGGTTACAAGTACTCAAGCTTGCTATTGTAGTGCAGAGGCAGCCATAGACAATATGTAAACAAGTGCACCTGGCTGTGTTCCAATAAAACTTTATTTATAAAAACAAACAGCAGGCAGGATTTGGCCCATGAACTATAGTTTGCAGAGCCCTCCTCTACCTAATACCAAGCAGTCAATCATCTAAGTAACACAAACTAGTTCATCTTCTGAATGAGTTTCCTCCCTTGACAAACTGGACTTGACATTTAACTGAACTTTCATGCCAGTTTAATCCAAGTTGGAAACGTGAAACGAATTTCAGAAGAGCCAGAGGGTGTGAGGCCCCTCTCTTGGGGCCTCCCTGCAGGGGTGAGTCCTCTGTGGTTCTGAATATGCAGAGACATGTCAGCAAGTCCTGCGGTCTTTGGAATTCATATCCAGACCTTAAAAAGGAATCTATGCCTAATGGCTTCACGTTAATTCTCATGATTTTTTTTTCCATAAAACAGAACATGAGGCCCAGTGTGGCGGCTCACACCTGTAATCCCAGCACTTTGGGAGGCCTAGGCGGGTGAATCACCTGAGGTCGGGAGTTCGACACCAGCCAGGCCAACATAGCAAAACCTCGTGTCTACTGAAAATACAAAATTAGCTGGGCCTGGTGGCACATGCCTGTAATCCCTGGTACTGGGGAGGCTGAGGCAGAAGAATCATTTGAACTTGGGAGGCTAAGGTTGCAGTGAGCTGAGATCACACCACTGTACTCCAGCCTGGGCGATAGAGGGAGACGTCATCTCAAAAAAAAAAAATTAAGAATAATGTGTTATGAAAACATTTCCTTGAGAAGACAAAATAATAAAGCAATCAAACGCTTCTGAATTAACATCTTTCCCCACCCCATGCCAGCTCTGTTACCTCAAACTAGGTAGAAAATGAAACCAATGGAAGTTTTTAAGGAGTTAAATTACCTAGAAAAATCTTTCAGCTCATATCAATTACAAGATGCCAAATAATCATCCCACCCCCTCCTAACGAGGGCAGGTAACACCTATGTATTTCACAATTGCAGTAGAGCCAAGCCAATGAAAACAGCGGCATGAAAGCCCCGCCCTCCCTCCATTTCTTATCTCTCCTAGCTAACATCTGTTGTCGAAACAGAACCTCAAACCCCTTAGATTGGAAGAGAAATTACTATAAATAATTATTCCTCAAGAAATATGCTTTCCTAGGCTGGGTATGGTGGCTCACACCTGTAGTTCCAGCACTTTGAGAGGCCAAGGCAGGAGGATCACTTGAAGCCAGGAGTTTGAGACCCTGGGCAACAGAGTGAGACCCTGTCTCTACAAAAAATACATAAAAGAAAAAAACAGCTGGGCGTGGTGGTGCATGCCTATAGTCCCAGCTACCTGGGAGGCTGAGGCAGGAAGATCACCTGAGCCCAGGAAGTCAAGGCTGTAGTGAGCCATGATAGTACCACTGCACTCTAGCCTGGGTGCAGAGAAAGACCCTCTCTCAGAAAAAAGAGAAAAAAGAAAGATGCTTTTCTAATAGATACCTGTTCAAAATGCTCAGGCAATTTTTCCAAAATTTAACACCATTTTGGAAGTTGACGTACCATGCTGGCAACAGAAAGTCCAATGTCCCAGGGGCACTACTATCCGTCTCCCTAGGTTTATAGCACACAAGCTTCTGTCTCTCTTTCTATACATACCTATCTGTATTCTGTTTTCTTTTCATTTTCACCTGCAAGTCTCTGTCAACTCTTCCACGTAGAATCTGAAGCTTTCCACCACGTGTCACAATATAGATTTGGATGCAATAAAGACTATCATTATCGAGTATTTATGAGAAGTAATATTTTCCCTCTGGTGCATGTTAGCTCAGCTGCTCACACACAAGTGTGAATACTAATGCCTTCAGCTTACTTTGGCGCCACAGAAACGAAAGGTGAGAGAACTGAGCAGGCCCAGGAAAAGCAAACACTGAACCCCACTGGTGTCTGTAACGAACAATGAGGATCTGGGGGAGAACTTGGAAACAAAGGTGGCAATGGGCTTGCAGGATGGAAACATCAGGCCTTTGTGCTAAGAGACTTGGAGGACCTGACCCAAAACATGCAACCAAGAGTTCTGCAGATCCTGCCTGCCAACAGATGGCTCAGAAGAACTGAATCGCTGTATAAACGTTTAACTGGAAATTGGACTTCGTAAGCGTGGAAATTAGGTGAAACAAAAGGGAAATGAGTTGGAGGCATTTCCATTAGTCATCTGTGATTTCTCCGGCAATGCGTGCTCAAGCTCCTACTGGTCCCGACATTCTCCAAGAAAGAAACGTTGGAGATCTTTGAAAGGAAATGTAAAGTATCTAAGAGAACGTCAGTAACACAGTTACTGAAAAAAAAGAGTGAGAATTTGCAAGGGAAACAGGTCTTGGCCACACCAGTCACGACGCGAAGAGCTGTGTCTAAAACCACAAACACAAGACCAGCTTGAACGTCTGCCTCTGCCAACATTTCCTTTTGGGTACAGAGGGCAAAAGTGGGTGTTTCCATTTTTATCCCACACAGCCCCACGGCCACCTCCGGACTGTCCCTTCTCCCATCGCTGCTTCGTTTAGCTCAAGACTTGGTGGGTTTTCATCTGTGGCACATTCCAGGAAGGAGAAGAGAAAAATAAAAGTGACTCTACCCTGGTACTGCCCACAAGTAGCAGCTTCAGGGAGGAAAGAGCAAAACTAGCCAGGAAGTGGGAGAAGGAATTTCTTTGAAAAGCACAGCTTGTCTCCTTGTGCATCAGAGAGACAGTGGATAATTCGAGATAAGAAGGAACATCATCAATCACGCCTCGCCCTCCATGCCTAGTGCACAGAAAGGACTCACAGGTCAGATGAATTCATTCATAATTATTTCTTTCTGTTTTCAAAAACACAAGTGAAAGGGGGTTGGGCATGGTGGCTTACGCCTGTAATCACAGCACTTTTGGAAGCCGAGGTAGGTGCATCGCTTGAGCCCATGAGTTCGAGACCAGCCTGGCCAACATAGCGAAATCCCATCTTTACTAAAACTACAAAAATTAGCCAGGCATGGTAGCATGCATCTGTAATCCCAGCACTTTGGGAGGCTGAGGTGTGCAGATCACTTGAGGTCAGGAGCTCGAGACCAGCCTAGCCAACATGGTGGAACCCTGTCTCTACTAAAAATACAAAACCTCAGCTGGGCATGGTGGTGGGGGCCTGTAACCTTAGCTACTTGGGAGGCTGAGGCAGGAGACTCGCTTGAACCCGGGAAACAGAGGTTGCAGTGAGCAGAGATCATGCCACTGCACTTCAGTTTGGGCAACAGAGCGAGACTGTCTCAAAACACAAACAAGCAGAAACAAAACAAAACACAACAAAACAAAACAAAACAAAACAAGTGAAAGATTTCTAGTACTTGGTTGATAGGAACATAGGAGGTATTTGATCAATGCTTGTCAAATCCATGATTGGGGGCACTAGGATATTTCTGGTAATAACGACCACTATAGAAAAGCACGTTTAGCTTTCACAAAAACTATGAGATAAATACTGATATTAACCCATTTTACAGAGGAGGAAACTGAAGCACAGCATTTAAGTAACTTTCCCAAAGTTATCCAATTAGTAGGTGGCAGAGCTGGGGTAGGAACCCAGGAGGTTTGGCTCAGAATCTGTGGTTTTCTCATAACCACTCTAACAAATGCAATGCCCGAACAGCCATTCTAGCTCCTGCTCTGCGCATTTAGGGGGTTTCCTTTTACTTCACAATTTGTATTTTCTCAAGCACGTTTTTCTGCTATTTTAAATTCTTCATATTGTGATACAGTGACAGCTGTCACTTCACTGTCTACTTTTGGGCTTGGGAATAAACATTCACTGCAGTAAGCATGTGGTGAAAAATCAACACATTGAAAAACTGGCTGAGGAATGGGAGAAAGAAGAAAAAGGTGATAAATGTGGACTAAGCTTCCCTGAGCCTCAGTTTCTTCATTGGTAAAAATGCTAGGGTGGGCCGGACATCATGGATCGCACCTGTAATCCCAGCACTTGAGGAGGCTGAGGTGGGTGTATCATGAGGTCAGGAGATCGAGACCATCCTCCTAATATGGTGAAATTTCGAATCTACTAAAAAAAAAAAATAGAAAAAATTAGCCAGGTGTGGTGGCCTGCACCCGTGGTCCCAGCTACTTGGAAGGCTGAGGCAGGAGAATCTCTTGAACCTGGGAGGAGGCAGAGGTTGCAGCAAGCTGAGATCATGCCACTGCGTGGCCTGGGCAACAGAGCAACTGTCTCAAAAAAAAAAAAAAAAAAAAAAAAAAAAAAAAAAAGGAGGGGTACGGATTTTTGTAAAAGTTTTTTGCGTTGTGGCCCAAGAAAAAAAGAAA